>PVKY010007398.1:0-14979 GCA_004027775.1 Bradypus variegatus
GAGGAGTTTGTATGGGAACCTAAAGGGATAGCAAGGAATGGAGGAGAATTGTAGCAAGAAATGGTGATGCAGAGAGCATGGGGTCCTTTGTATAGAATATTTCTGGAAACAAGTGAGAATAAAGGGGGTGATTTTTAATGAAGTAAATTCCAGAAAGAGCTTTATACTTTTTCTGGAATAGGCCAATGTTTTCTGAGACTAACTAGCATTTTTAGCACATTATGTGTCTCCTGACTGCCTGGAGCTCTTGGAAGAGAGAACTTATTTAATGCCTTTTTTGGGACTTTTCTGGTTATGAGTTAGCATAGTTGTATATCACGCCAGGGGCTATAGAGATAAACAGTACCTGAAAATAACATGCTTTCAAATTGTGAGGTAGGTCCTTCTGCTCCCTTGTGTTTTTTTTGGGATGGGTTTTGCCTTATTATTAGTCATTTTATAGGAAACCAACAGTACTAATGTTAAGTCGTTCCTAATGGTGGAAGGAGCACAGACCCTGCCAGAGCTGGAGCCGTGGCAAGGGTCTCAAGGGCAGATATCCTGGGGCGTGTTCTGGTTGCTGCTGCTTTATGTAGAGCCCCTGCTGCTTTTGTTCACAAAACCTCTTACTGTGTCCTTCCTTTTTAGGAATGGATGTATATGGCTACCTTCTGGCCCGAGAAGGGCGGCTGGAGGACGTGGAGAACCTTGGCTGCCGCCTTTTCAATATTTCTGATCAGCACGCAGAGCCCTGGGTGGTCTCTGGGTACGTTTTACCATCCTCTTTTTCCCGAGTTTTCAGTAGATTCTTTGGGAAATGTGGTTTGAGGAAGTATCAGACCTTGGTTTCAACTCGTGGTCTGTGTCTTTAGATGCTTTATTTACCTGTCTGAGTCTGTTTAGTCATTTTGAAAATGGGGATAATAATCCCCGCTTCATAGGGGTGAGTGTTAGTTGACATAGTGACTGCATCATGCTTAGCACGGGGCCTGTGCATGGTAAGCCATCAACAAACAGGGCCAAACAAATGCTGCTTTGTTACTGACCTGGCTTTACAGTCTCCTTGAATGTCTTTCTTATAACATATCCAGGTTATCAGGTTCTTTTCCCTAAGTTTTCCCTTCCATATCAAGATTTCCCTCTTTAATATAAATATGGTAGTAGGATTTTTTTCTTTGTTGTTTCACTGATATCTTAGTTTAAAGCTGTAAATGTGGTTTATAATGAGGATCATTGTAGGGCCTTCTCTTTGATTTCTTGGATGAAGGTTCTTTGTAGTCTTCTCCCAGATAACTTTTGGTTGTTTTTCCCTCCAGGTGTCATAGCTTCTATAGCAAACGTTATTCCCGGGCCCTCTATTTAGGAGCTAAGGCCATTCAGCTGAACAGTAATAGTGTTCAAGCTTTGTTACTTAAGGGAGCAGCTCTTAGGAACATGGGCAGAGTCCAAGAAGCAATAATCCACTTCCGGGAGGCCATACGGCTTGCACCTTGCCGCTTAGATTGTTATGAAGGTAAGAGAAAATATAGGTGAGTAGTGTGAATCTGTAGATGTGATGGCAGTCAGATTGAAGGGTTCATAAGGCCAATGGTTCCCAAACTTTGTTGTGCTTTAGAACAATCTGAGGAGCTTTAAAAGATCGCTTTTTAAATCAGGCTATCTGGGGTTGAAAGAGTAGGCATCAGTAATTTGTAAAAATTCTGGGTAGTGCCAGTATGCAGACAACTTTGGGAACCATTGCATTAAGCAATTAAATTCATTTAGGCTTATCACTTGGTTTTCAGTTCAGAAAACTTTCAGAATTTACCTTTTCTTATTTATTTTTGTTTTGTTTTGTTTATTTGCTTGCCTTTTTGGTGAGGGGTAGACAAGGTAGTTTTTTGTCTTTCTTTCCCCTCAAATGTGACTGTCTCGGTGACAGGCACTGTACTGGATCACTCGGTTATATCTTTATTGTTTTTCACTGTCATCTTGGAACAGAGATTATTCCTAGGGTAACTCCACTTCCATATATAACAGGGTTGGTGGTGGGAATAGGTCTGTTCATTGTGACCTCCAAAGTGGGCACAATCAGGGTCAAATTTTGTTTTGTTATGTAATATTTTAGGTTCATGTGAACTGATCCCAGGAGTTCAAAGGAACTGTGCCAGCTTCAGCAACATTTGGTGACTCAGTCACAGATATTAAAATAGATCTTACAAGATGCAGTTTCTCTAAAGCTTATTTTTATAAGAATTTAAAAATAAACTCAGGCATCTAGGAGTGAGTTGCTCTTCACAAGAAGATGAGTTCAAATTTGAGAAATAAAATTTGGAAGATTGGGAAAAGAATGAATCTGCATATATAGCCAGAGAACTATGCCTATTATGGATTTGTTTGGGGGAAAGAGGATTGTCTTTGTTCTTAAAGAAACCCCAGCAAACCAAACACCAACTTTTGATTTCAGATTAAATTCTTCATCATGAAACTTCCTTACCTTCCCAGCTGCTTTTATCAGAGTAATTCCATTCTCCTGCATGCCTGTCTAACAAGAGCCCAGCGATGCAATCAGATACATCTCCACCACAGTGCTTGGAAAGGAAGGTGGTTAGGGTTGATGGGGCAGAGGATGTTCTCCGGTTAGCCAGTGAACCTTCATGAGCTGTCTTCACTCAGGCTGCCATTTGGAGATTTGGACCAGAGTGAATCTAGTTATGCCCTCTTGTGCTTCCTGCAACCTCCAGCAGAGCTTCAGTCCTTTACTAGTGGAGTGCAGTGACTGCCCTCCTTCCATTTCCTTGTGAAGTTCCAGTGGGACTTCAGCAGGGAAGAGAAACTACTCAATAAATAGTTGCAAAATACCTTATTCTGAATCCAACATGCTGCCTTTAAGAGTGAGGTAATTTCTGGTTAAGTAATCATCGAGTGTTGTAGAAGGTGCATGAGCATTACAAAGGCTGTGCTAGGTTGGAGGAGTATGCAGAGAAAATCTACCAGGGTTTGTGTGAGTTTGGGGTTTAAGCGGTTTTTCTGTTTTGATGAGTGCTTTGTGCCAATAAGTTCCTTCTTTGTTCTTCCTGACTTCTTGTCATGAATAGCTGAGGGTTCACTCTACTTGAGTTGACCCAATAGGGCATCTTGCTATAGGTGCAGAAAGGGGCAGGAGCTGCAATATTTGGTCCATCTGATTAAGTGCTTTCCTGCTAGTTGGGTTCTAAGACTTAACAAGTAAAGCCTCAGCAAGTGCCATTTGAGTTAACTTTCATATTCCAAATGAAAAAGCTTCCTTTCTCCCTAGGTTGCTTGATGGTAGGGCCTTTTGGTTTGTAGTAGTAGTTTGTCCTGAAGGTGACTGAACTCACCTGGAGATCAGCAGCTCACTGATGATGGTCAAGGGGCAACAAAACCTTGAGTTTTGTTGGGAGCATCATCTCTTGCTACTTTAATCTCCTTGCTATATGACCCACTAATGATTAGTGCCATGCTTGTTCCTCTACTTTGGTGGGTGTCTGCATGCCGTGGTTTACTTAGACACACTTGTTGCCTTCACTAACTGTAGGTGCCTTTGTGCGATACAGGCTTTTTCCACATCCATCAGGTGCTTCTGGGAAGAGATCATCTTAGCTATTCCATCAACATCACCCTCCAGTCTAATCTCACCATCAGAGTTTTCCCCTGGTCTGCCCTTTGTTGAAAATTTAAAGGTTTGCAATTTGGAAGGCTGTCAGAATGGAAGCATGGCTTGGAATGGTAATATGGTTGAATGTCTTTCTGTGCTTGATTTTTTCAGGTCTCATCGAATGTTACTTAGCCTCCAACAGTATTCGTGAAGCAATGGTGATGGCTAACAATGTTTACAAAACTCTCGGAGCAAATGCACAAACCCTTACCCTTTTAGCAACTGTTTGTCTTGAAGACCCAGTCACACAGGAGAAAGCCAAGACTTTATTAGATAAAGCCCTGACCCAAAGGCCAGATTACATTAAGGCTGTGGTGAAAAAAGCAGAACTACTTAGTAAGTGTATCTTATTTTCTCAACTGTTCATTGTTGATTTTTGTTATAAAACCAGATCTCAGTTGATTTCCCCATGTCCCAGCTGGTTACAGGTGACCGGACAGGGGCCTCTTGCAGCCTGCTTGAATTGGTTTATATTTAGCACAACCAAATGCAGCTGGCTTAGAACTGCTTGAATTGGTGATGGCCAACTTTTAACCTTTTTCAGACTGGCTCAAACCAGCTACAGTTGGTTGGTACCTGTTCAGCTAAACTTAGATTTGGTTTTAGCTGTCGTGAACTTGTTTGGGCTGAATACAACTGGTTTTAGCTAGTTGGAACTAGGGTGAGCCATTTGGTTTCTCTTTTGACTTCCCTTGATTTTTTTTTTTAGTCCCTATTATGATCTATCCTGGGTTTGGTCTGGTTTGGCAAATCAAATGCATTTTGGCTTTTCGTTTGAACTAAGTTTCATTTGAACTTCATTTTTAAGAGTATATTTTAAAAATCAGAACTGAAACTGCAGATTTCCTAATGAAATAGGAATTCAGACGAGCTTGCTCTCACCTCCTGCATCACCATCCTTCTCTTGACGTCTATAAATAGAGTGTCGGATGCGATCATCATGGCAGTTTATGTATATGTGTATATATGACTTGAGACAGGAGCATATTTCCAAAGTGTTCTGAAGTAGGAAAACGAGGGGGTTTGTTGTTTGTCTGTTTTTTTTTTCAGGCAGAGAACAGAAATATGAAGATGGAATTGCTTTGCTGAGGAATGCACTAGCTAATCAGAGTGACTGTGTCTTGCATCGGATCCTAGGAGATTTCCTTGTAGCTGTCAATGAGTATCAGGAAGCAATGGACCAGTATAGTATAGCACTAAGGTAGGCACGTAGCCTCCTGTGGGGGGAAAGGCCAGTGAGGAGGGGTAGAGGAGGCCGTGGAACTGTGTAGCAGGAGTTCCAGAAACACACAGTCTGTGCCCAGAATTGAAAACAGAATAGTAATAGTAATGACAGAAGAGTTATTTGTGAATTCATGACTTCTAAATATTTTTTCTTAAAGTATATTAGCAACATTAAAGAACTGTTTCACTCATAACCAACCCACACCAGTATAGAACATCTGTTTTCATTTATATAGATCATCTATCTTCCTGTCCTTGCCCTCACATATACATATTTTTATAGGGTTATAAGTAGTATATATTTTATATTCTACTTTTTAAAATCAAAGTATTGTTAAGTACTTTCCCATGTTTCTGCCTACTGCAGTGAAGAACTTGAGCTCTGAAGTTTGAATACTACCTTCATTACCTACTTACTGTTATCTTGCACAGATTACTAACATTTCTTAGTATATCTACCTACTTTATTAGGTATTAAGTAACTAAATGAGGATTAAATAATTATTCTGTGTAAAGCTCTTAGCACTGTGTCTGGTACATAGTAAATAATAAATAGTGGTGTTATTACTACTTAACACAGAAGTGATTTTTTTGAGGGTTGTCTGTGTGTCTGTAAGGTCATAGTAGAGACCTGTCTTAGTTGAGTCTGAGCACACCCATTTCTTATTCGTCAGTTGCACACCAGTTGGGTACCTGGCACCTCAGTACCTGCTGGGGGTGCTGTGATCTGGGAGATCACAGTCTTGGGGGGAGTCGGCCCTGCAGACTGATTGGTACCATGTGCTAAGGGCTTTAATGAAATCCACAGAAGGCCGGCTGGGGGCCCAGAGGCCAGGGAGTACTGGGTGCGGGGGTGTGTGTGGGAGCTGTATGGAACGTTTCAGAAGAGATGTTACAAGTCAATACACAGTCTGTAAGTGGGAATAGATTCCAACATGGTTTTTATCTAGTTTTTGGAAGCCCAGGAGCAAGTGAGACAATAAAATGCCAGACTTTCATAAGAGGTGGGATTTGCTAGGGATTGGACACCTATTGGTTGATGGTCACGAAAGCAAGGGGAAAGATTGTTTAGGAGCCAAATAAATGTTCATGGGGCTCTAAATTTTTGGCACATGTAATGACACTTAGCTGCCAAAGTTGAATGCCCAAGTAGGGGTAGCCTCAGGGTCCTGGGGTCTAACCTAGGAGTTTTACAAATCCTGTTCCATGATACAGCATGATGCTTCTGGCCGCCTACTGAAGTACTGAAGTGTTTGATTTAAATGTAACATGGAGCAGTTTTTCTCACAGAAAATAACTTTTATATTTCTATAGCTCAAAAACCCAATATTTAAAGATTACGTTTGAATTTTTCTGTTAATATTTGTTTGCTTTTTCATTGGTGATATCTGGTAGGTTCCTCTAGCAGAATGCTAGGGGTAATAGGTATAAAAAGGTTGAGAGTTCTAAAAATAACAAAAAGAGGTCTTTTCCACCTCTGATGGCAGACTGTCTTGATCTAGCCTGTGGAACCCGGAGTTGTTTGGAGAGGCCAGGCTTTACAGTTTCTCCGTGACTGTGTGGTCATTTCACTGTCATGCCAGGGAGATGACGAATCAGCCTGCAAGAAGCAAGGCAGAGATTCAGGTCTCTCCTTTGTTTTGTTGTCCCCTAGTTTGGACCCCAATGACCAGAAGTCTCTAGAGGGGATGCAGAAGATGGAGAAGGAGGAGAGTCCCACGGATGCCACTCAGGAGGAGGATGTGGACGACATGGAAGGGAGTGGGGAAGAAGGGGACCTGGAGGGCAGCGACAGTGAGGCGGCCCAGTGGGCTGACCAGGAGCAGTGGTTCGGCATGCAGTGAGGCCAGTCCTGCTCTGAGCTCTTCCTGGTGGACCGAAGGACCCTGGGAGCCCGCGCTCCAGGAGGACACGATTGCAGCAGGGGTCTCTGCTCCTCGCCCCGTATTTCTAGTAATGACTTCCATTTTCAAGCCAAGACTGACCAACCTTCCATACACCTCCATCCTCCACCATCCTGCCAGGGAGGATAGTGGGAGCATTCTGAGGCTCACAAACATGGTGGGGCTTCTGGGACAAAGAGTGTTTTTTTCTAACTAATTCTAAATTAAGCTCTGAATCACAACATTTGTCTGTGATGTTGCAAATGAGTTTAAAGGACTGACCTGTCATCCCAGAGTGAAGGGGTCCTCTCCCCAGTTAGATGGCAGTGTGGGCTGGCCCTTGCAGAGTGGGTTTCCTGTTCCCTGAAGTAATCATCCCGGGCTGTCCAAAACTTCCCTAGTAACCTTGCTTCTTTCTGCAACGTTAGCAATGCCTTAAGCTGACAGTTGCTGTTTTGCAGAACAGTTTTCCTATTTGTTAATCTAGTGAGCCTGGGCCAGATCTGAGAAACGGCTGTCACCCGGAGCATGAACAGAGGTGCACTTGGGCCAGTTAATTAATAAAACTGCTTTTTTGTACAGTCGTGGGGTTGGGTTGATCAGAATGGAAACCCTATTATAAATGGTTGCTTTTTTTTTTCTTCTTCGAATACTTTGATTCAGCCCCAGGATTAACTTCCCATGCATGTTCTCCCCTTCTTCCCCTAGTGTTGGGAGCAGGGAGGGGTGGGAACCTCAGGTAACACTGGTTTGTTTGATTGGTAAATTTCCTTGGGACCCAACAGTCTTGGGTCTGATTTTAGATGATTCTGCCTGGCTTTTCCCCTGGAGGTTGAAGGTTGGTGTCAGGGTCAATAGTCATGAGTGGCTGGGTCAGCCTGGAGTCTCCTTCCCGGAGGCTGCAGGTAGCTAGGAGGCCACTCCCCAACCTGTTCCTCAGGAGGAGGTTGCCCTTTGACCATACAATTTAACTCCTGATTATTTCGAGGTGAGGGTAGCAGGAAATGAATGTCCCAGTGAACCCCTCATCATTTAAAAAAAGTTAAGTCAAAAAGTGGTACAAAATGCGAATTTGATGTGAATGGAAATTTAAATCCATACTAACAGTTGAAGAGTTCCAAGCTGCTGAATTCTGAATGGTCACAATGTTACTGTTACACTGTCTTTCATCGTGAGATGCCTGGGTAGCACCGCATGATCACTGAGCAGTTTGTGGAGTCCAGCAGGCACCGCCGAGTAAGCGTACAGCGTTCACTGCTCTGCCACCAGAAGACGTTTGCTCACTGATCCCACGGCTCTTGCCCAGGCACAGCCTCACGTGCTTGCTCAGCTCAGTCCTGAGCAGCGCGGTTGCCAGCCAAGTGCGCTGGAAGAAAAGGTGGAATCTTGGCATCCCCGACCAGCTGTGAAGCCAGCTTGCTCTCCCAGTCTTGTTTCTGCATGTTGTTTCGTCCATGACCCTGAGATGACCTCTGCGGCAGGATGGTGTGCTTTGCCTTCCTGTTGGCACCTCACGCTCCTCTTGCCCCGGTGTGGCCCTCGGCTCTGCTGCCTGTCCTCCCAGGTCCCTCCATCCCAGTGGTGCCCTAGACTGGATCACTCCAGCCCTGCCCACCGGCAGCTCCAGCGTTTCCAGACCTGCTGGGAGAAGGGCTTGGCTACATTCTTAAGAGCACCTCACATAGGGCTGAAAAAAACTGAGTCCATGTCGGAGTGGGTGGAACTTGACTTCCAGGATCTCACTAGGCACTGCCACTCACATTTCCTTACCCGATCACATTCTGTGACTTGATATCAAACAACCAAGCAAAAAACTTTTGAAGGGCAGGGAGTTGTGGGAAGCAGAGTTCTGCACAGTGATGAGAATCTGGCCACCCAAACGTGTCAACTCCCACTGTATCACCCACAAAGAGACCAGGAGACTCCTGACAAGAGTCTGCCTTCCAAAAGCCTGCAGGTGCCTTCTGGTGTCTGGCATTTCACTCAGGGCCAGTGTGGGGGTGTTTCAACTGATTCCTTTGATTTCCCGTCTTAGACAGTTAGCACGGGCTTGGGAGTCCAAGTCCAGTCTGGAGCACTGGAAAAGCCCCAGCTCTTCCACATGGGAAGCCTCTGCAAACCTCAGTTCCCTCACCCAGCTCCTAGGGTGAGGATTTAATAAGCCTGTAAACCATTCAGCCCGGTGCCCTCTGAATGCCTCATCCCCCCGTCCCAGGTGATTAGGGTTTGGTGGGATTACTCAGAAACCCTGTTGCTTCTCTCTCTTGGAGGACCCTCAGCTGAACAGGGAGACAGGGCCCAAGGTAAGGGCGTTCCCTCTGCATGAGCCTTTCACACCATTTCTGAGCTCCCGCTGGGTGCCCGGGGTGTGGGAGGGGTTCCCCATTCACAGGGCTGCTGTCCGGAGCTCCCCTTTCCTGCCACAGCTGGGCGACTCCACACCTACCTCTGAATTCCTTCTCTGCAAATGAGGCCAGCTGCTTCTGCCCAAAGCAGACATTTGCAAACTTGAGCGTGCTTGCCAACAATTCAGGTTCTCAGGCCCAGCACCAAACCTTAATCCCAATCTGGAGGCAGGGTCCAGGGCCCAGGAGTCTGCATCTTTATTCCTTGCCTCACCTCCCCATTCTGAGACAGTTTCCCCGAAGCCCTGGGAGAGAGGTTGAGGGCCCACAAGCTGCAGCGTGACCTCAGAGGGCCCCCAGGGCTCTGCTCTGCCGCTGCCTGTCGGGGGAGGAACTGGCCCCACTTAACAAGCCTCACTTGTGGCTCCCGCGTCCCCTTCCTCCGCTGGCTCACTGAGGGCAGGCCGGAACCTGCGCAGAGCAGCTTCCTGGGAGCTTGCAGCGAGCCCCGCAGGGCCCGGGGTGGGCTCTGGAGCCCCATGCCTGACCTCGCACAGGCTGCAGGCGCCCCTGCTCTAACAACAGCCGTGTCTCCCTGCTGAAGAAGGCAGCAAGACCTGACTGGACACGCACCTCACTGCAGCCTCCAAGGACAGTGGCCCGATGCGGGCCACCAGGAATTCCTGGCACCTGGACGGGCTCTCTGAGGTAAGACGTTACTAAGGTTTTCCACTTCCTGCGGGAGCCTCCCTGGCCTGGGGCGGTTGGAGGGGGCACAGAGGGCAGGCTTCTGCCATCTAGACTCTTCCAGGCCCAGGCATGCTCTGCAGGCCCGCTCCGGCCGCACCTGGGCTGCCAGAGGCCTGGGCAGGGCGTGGGGCTTTCCAGGTTGTCATGAAAGATGTCGGCAGTTGACAGCAAAGAGCATGTCACCTGTTTGAGCAACCACACAGTACCGACCGGCCAGGAATAAGCCAGAGCCTGCCAGTCAGCCTCATCAGCACTGTTAAGAGAATATATTTAAAGTAACATGGTAAATAAGTGGCTTGTAATCCACGTTAACACCTTTTAATTTATATAAAATGCAATATATATTTAGAATATATGTCTTATATAAAAGCACACATGGGTAAAAAATTAAAACAGATGAGATATAAAATTTTAAATGCATCTACTTCCCAAACTGCTGAATCCCAGTGCCTGCGCCAAAATGAAGTTAAGTTTCCAGTGTTACATTTACTAAAATATTTATGTGCTTTTACCTAATTTTATACGTTAGGTAATGTATGGAACACTATAGGAGTTGTGCTGTACACATGGAGAGGAGTTCTGAGCTAGCTCTGTCAATGTGTAGAAGCCCATTCTATGGATGGAACAATTTCTTCTATGGGTGGACACTTGTTTCCAGTTTTGTACATAATTATTACAATCTGTGCTGCCATGAACATATCTTGGTATAATTTTTCAAGGCTATGCTGAGGTCAAATTTCTTGCAGTGAAATTTGAGTCTCAAAAGATGTGTATTTAAATTTTTGATGAATGCTATCAAGTCGTCCTCCAAAAGTCTCCCTGGCTTAGTTGCTTTCCCACAATAGATGGGAGAGCTCGTTTCCTGCTCCCTTCCATGGAGCACAGGCATCATCAAGGATTTTTACCAATCTCACATGAGAAAAATACCTCTTTATTTTGATTTGCTTTAAACTGCTGTTTATTGAGAGCTTGTGGGCCCTGCAGCAAGCCTTTTGCTGCTTTAGCACAGCTAGTCCTCATCCCCTACAGGTGGGGCTGTGTTCAATCCCACTTCATAGATGAAAACACTGAGCTCAGATGGCTGCATTAGCTGCAGGCATCTGCCCAGAGCCTCTCATCCTGGAACTTTCATTTGGCCTTAACCATGATCTCTACCCAGTTTTATAGTCTGTCAAAGAGGAAGCAGCCTACCCGTCACTGTCATTCACAGTCCTGCTAGATTTAAAGGCTGCCAGGCCGTTTGGCAAGGCCAGCTCCGTCACCACACAGCTCCCACTGGCCATTTAAATCTTCCAGTGCCTGTCTCTGTAAACAACCCTCTGGTGACCTTTGTGCCCACAACTTTTTCCTTCTTTGGATAAATTCCCAGGATGGGGATTTCAGAGTGAAAGGATAGGATGATCTATTTTTGGAGCATACCAGAGGACTATTAAGCATCCTGCATGGCCAATCTGGAAGCCCAGGTTGATCTTGTGGTCTTCCCAACCTGCACATCTTTGCAGGGAGCAAATCCGTGGGTTCAGGTTAGGGGTGAACAAGAAGCTCCTAGTCTCTGAAACACCTGCCCCACTTCTCACCAGATCTGCAAGCTTGCAGTGGACCTTTGTCTTCTCACCCTGCCGCCATAGGACAGCCTTTGCCTGGGGTTGGCAAGTTGCTTCCTGGCCTGAGGTTCTGGCTGGGGTGTGGGTCCCACAGGGTCAGGTCTCCGCTGCCGTAAGCCATGGAAAGATCGTGTGCTTGATGAGGTTTATTTGGTGGGTATGTTGGATAAGGAGTGATGGCTGGTTGTGGCCTCCCAAGTTCCCCCTTCTTCCTTCAGTGCCTCCTCGGGGGTATCCCACTCTGCCCACCTGGGGAGGGCTGAGGTGCAAAGCCCTGGCTGTGTGATGGTGGGCAGTTCCCTTCCCTTAGCTGCTCTGTGCCTCCATGTCCTCTGGAACAGCACAGGGGTAACATGGAAGACACCTTGTGGTAAGGATTTCAGCTCGGAGCCCTGGAGCAGGGGTGCAGGCAATTGCAGACCTTCCAGGCTAACTTTTGGGAAGAAACTTGCTGGCAGGCTGGCCGGCCCACTCTGATGCAGGATCCACAGACCTGCCCTGAACCACTCTCCATGCCAGGCCTGGTCCCACAGGAGCCTGGGGCCAAGTGAAATTATCTTTTCTTTCTTGGATCGTCCTCCACCCATGACCACAGTCCATCCAGCCTCTCAGCCCAGCAGCACCCATCTCTCTGGCCTGTGTCCAGGGACCACAGTGAGCAAGGCTCTGTCCTAAGGCTGGGTGGGACCCACACGGACATGGACTGGCCCCCAGTGATCCCTGCAGGCCCTGGCTGCTCCTGCTCCTGCTCCTGTGCCAACCGCTGCTAGAGATGGGGATGACAGAGATGACCCCTGGGCACGGCCTCCCATCTGGAGCTTTTTCCAGAATGCGGGGCACATTTCTCAAGCTCTGTGTTGACCCAGAGGGGTGCTCTGTCAACCTAGAGGCAGCCATGGGGAGCCTCTTGGAGGCCAAGCTTTGTGGAGACCCCTGAGCAGATCCAGGATAGCGGTCTGTCTTCCAGAATAATCCTGCCAGTGAGCCCGGGCCGAGAGCCTACTCAGGGTCTGGCTATTTCTTTGATTCTTTTTTTAAATAAAGTTTTAAGACATGTGAAATAGCATGCCTAGAGAAGTATATGAAAACACATCTAGTGTTTAAAGAATCATAGATTACAAACACACGTGTATAGACAAGAATTAGAACACCTCTTACTACCATGGAAGCCCCTGTGTGCTCAAACCCAGTCACCTCGAGGCCCCCCTTCCTGTCCTCCCCCACACCAAAGTCAGCACTACTCTGAATTCTGTGTTTATCTTTCCTTTATTTTTTGACCCTGGATGTTGTGTGAGCGTCAGGCAAATAATGACCTCAGTTTTCCCACCTGTGACATAACACTGTCATGCCTTGTTTTATTTTTAAAGTTTTACCACTTTTTTTAATCCTAAACAGCACATTTATTTGCTTGTTCTTGAACTTGATGTAAGTGGCGTCATGTTGTATGTAGTCTTTCATGATATCTTTTGCTTATTATTTTCAAAGTTGATCCATATTAATGCTGCTATATAACCCTCTCATTTGTCATTGCTGTATAGTATTTTGTGGTATAGATATAATGCATCCATTTATTAGACTATAGGTGGACATTTTGTTTGTTTCTAATTTTTTGTTTTCAACAGAATGCTATTGTATGTATTTTTGTATGTGTCTCCTGGTGTGCCTGCCCACACATTTCTGTGGAGTGATACCCAAGAATGGGATTGCTGGGTCCAGGGTATGCACATGTTCAATTTTACCTTATACTGTCAGACTTTTCCAAATGATTCCGAAGAAGTGGTACAAATTGACTTGCTCACCTGCAGCACTTTGTTCCACTTGCTCGGTGGCCTGTGGTGTCATCACCTTAAGTTCTGCCAGTACAATGGGTATGAGGTGGCGTAGTGATTTTCTTTTTTTAATGGAGAAGTTGTACATTTACAGAAAAGTCATGCATAAAATAACATAAAATACAGAGTTCCTGTTTGTTATTCCCACCCTATTAACATCTTACATTGGTATGGTACATTTGTTACAATTCATGAAAGAACGTTTTTATAATTGTACTATTAACTAGTCTGTCGTTTACAATAGGGTTCACTGTGCAGTCCTGTTTTATTTTTTTTAATTTCTATTCTAATATATATACAAGCTAAAATTTCCCTTTTAACCACATTCATGTATATAATTTGTTACTGTCAATTACATCTACAATGTTGTGCTACCATCACCACTATCCATTACCAAAATGTAACAATCAACCCAAATAGAAACTGTACAACTCAAGCATTAATTCCCCTTTCCCTACCCCCATCCTGGCCATGGGGTGACCTATACTGCAGATTTGATTCTATGAGTTTACTTATTCTAATTATTTCATATCAGTGAGATCATACAATATTTTTTGTTTTGTGTCTGGCTTGTTGAATTCAACAGAATGCCTTCAAGGTTCGTCTATGTTATTGCATGTATCTCCCATTCTGTGTGTGTGTGTGTTTGTGTATATATATATATATTTATATATATATACACCACGTATTTATCCATTCATTGATTGATGGACACTTGGGTTGCTTCCATCTTTTGGCAATGCCGCTGTGAACATTGGTGTGCAAATATCTGTCTGAGTCCTGCTTTCAGTTCTTTTGAATATATACCTAGAAGTGGGATTGTCAGGACATATGGTAATTCACAGCAGCTACACAATTTTACATTCCTACCAGCAAAGAATGAGTATGCCTATTTCTCCACATATTCTCCAACACTTGTAATGTTCTGTATTTTTAGTAGTAGCCATTCTAATGAGTGTGAAATGGGATCTCATTGTGGTTTGATTTGCATTTCCTTAATAGCTAATGATGTTGAGCATCTTTTCATGTGCTTTTTTGGCCATTTGTGTATTCTCTGGTAAAATGTCTAAAGTCTTGTGCTCATTTTAAAAATTAGGTTATTTTTTTCTTGTTGAGTTGTAGGATTTCTTTATATATTCTACCCTTATAGGATATGTGGTTTCAAAATATTTTCTCCCGTTGAATAGGTTGTTTTTTCAACCTTTCATGATAGTCTTTTTTTAATGCAATTTTATTGAGATATAAACACATAATATACAGTCATTCAAAGTGTACAATCAGTTGTTCAGTGTTATCATATAGTTGTGCTTTCATAACCATTTTCATTATTCCCAAAAATAAAAGGAAAATCAAAATAAAAAAGAATATCCAAAACATCCCATTCCCCTCCTCCTCCCATTGTTCATTTACTTTTTTAAATACTGTTTGAGATGTATTCACACACCCTGCAGTCATCCACAGCGTAGTTATTCACAGCACCACCATACAGGTGTGTGCTCATCACCAGAATCAATTTTTGAACCTTTTCCTTACTCCAAATTAAAAATGAAAGCCTAAAAGAACACCTAAATCTTTCCATCCCCTCCATCACACCCTATTCTTCATCTAATTTATGTCCCCATTTTTCCACTCATCTGTCCATACACTGGATAAAGGGAGTGCGAGCCACAAGGTTTTCACAGTCACACAGTCACACTATGCAATCTA
>PVKY010007399.1:0-14967 GCA_004027775.1 Bradypus variegatus
GTTCTCTGGTAATTTTAAACATTAGTCTTAAAGTATGTGCATTTAAGTGATGCAATTGGTGAGCTTTAATAGCTTCTGTGATATTATCCTGGCTATTAAGATTTGTATTATTTATAGCAAGGTCAACATAGCATAAAATTTTTGTGGCTTGGTCAGCTAAATTATTACCTTGGGCTAGGGGGCCAGGAAGATTAGAATGGGCCCTAAGATGACCGATGAAAAACTGATGAGTTCTGTTTTGAATGAGAAATTGTCACTGCGTAAACAATGCCGCTGCCTCTGAGACATTTTTTATTTGCACAGCAGTTTCAAGTAGTGGAACTGACTGAGCTATATAGGCACTGTCTGTAAAAAGATTAAATGGTTTATTTGGAAAAGTGGAGAACACAGCTATGACTGCATGTAATTCTGTAAGTTTGGCAGATTTTGAATGAGTCTGAAATTTGACAGTTTTATTATTAGAAACATAAGCTGCTATTCCAGAGGAGGAGCCATCAGTAAATACTAAAAGAGCATTATTGATGGGTTGTGCAGATGTTCTTATAGGAAAGACAAAGTCATGGGAGCTTAAGAAATGAAGAAGCTTATTAGTGGGGTAATGATTGTCTATTTGCCCTGGATATGATGCGCAGGCAATAGGCCAGCAGTCAGTGGTCTGTAAGAGCCAATCAACCTGATTTCTAGTATAAGGTTGGATAATAGTATTGGGTTCTATACCAAAATAATGTTTACTTTGCTCTCTGCCCAAACAGATGATGTCAGCAATTGCTTGGTAATAAGGGTAAATTACTTTTGCAGGTGACGCGGGTAGGTGAACCCACATAATAGGGGCTGTTTGCCAAAATACTGCAGTGGGTGTAAAAGAAGTTTTGCATATAATTAAAAGTAGGGGCTGGTCATAATTTATGGCAGTAACAAATTGAGATTGTATAGCTTGTTCAACTGTTTTAAGAGCTTGACGTCCCTCCGGAATAAGAACTCTTGGAGAGCTGGGATCAGAATTTCCTTGAAGTATATTAAACAGAGGCTTGAGCTCACCTGTGGTTAATTTTAAATAAGGGTGGAGCCAATTAATGTCTCCTAAAAGTTTTTGAAAATCATTTAGGGTCTGTAATTTATCTAATCTTAATTTCACCTTTTGATTCGTAATTTTGTTTCCAGATAAGTAGAACCCCAAATATGTATAAGGGTCCTTAAGCTGCACTTTTTCAGGGGCGATTTGAAGCCCGTGTAATTTTAAGGTTGCTTCCATACTTTGATAGCATTGTAATACCTCCTGACCGTCCTTTCCTGCTATTAGTATATCATCCATGTAATGAACAATATAAACTTTTTTCCATTTTCCTCGAGTATCTTGGATGGCTGAACTTACAAATTTTTGACACAAGGTGGGGCTATTAGCCATGCCTTGGGGCAGAACCTTCCAATGATATCTTTTCATAGGCTCTTTAAAATTAATGTACGGAAGACTAAAGGCAAAACGTTCTTGATCATCTGGGTGTAATGGGATGGTAAAGAAGCAATCTTTTAGATCTGTAATAATTTTGTAGTACCCAAGAGGTATGGCTACAGGAGATGGAAGACCAGGTTGTAGGGCCCCCATAAGAATCATAGTTTTATTTACTGCTCTTAAATCCTGTAAAAGTCGCCATCTCCCTGATTTCTTTTTAATGACAAAGATAGGGGTGTTCCAGGGTGAATTACTTTTAGTAATATGTCCCGCACTTAATTGTTCCTGTGCCAAATGTTGTGCGGCTTGAGGTTTTTCAGAGGACAAAGGCCATACATATATATATACTTTGAACATGTGTACATGCAGACATATATAGTGTAATCAAATAACAAAGATTTTTAACAATTTGAATGTTTTCTAACTCTGAAAATAACTCGATTTAAAATTGCCTTTTCATTGTTTCTTTGTTTTTTAAGTACACCAAAGCCCAAGGGTGATAATGTAAAACCGTTTTTATGATAAGATAGCATTCTGTAGACATAGTGGCAATTTCCTAGTCCTCTCCCTCCAAAACTTACTGTACAAATACTAAAAAGTCAGTCTTAAGAGGTCAACCATTAATTATTTATTGCATTGCCAAAACTTTTACAGATGTCAGTGAATGTAACTACGATATTTTACAATGAAATATTTACAAATTTATACTCTGTGAGACTTTAAGTTATCTAGAAATACTCGGATGTTTAAAAACTAAATTTTAACTACCCATCACTTACAAAGTCTTCTTGAATATCGTTATGCAACAAATGAACACAGAACCGTATAGTTTATAGAGATTTCGTGGGGCTCAAACCCATGACCCTGAGATTAAGAGTTTCATGCTCTACCGACTGAGCTAGCTGGGCAGTATTGCATTTGGTTGTTATTTGTGGCATATTGCCCTTCTCCCATTAGTATATCTAAAGTCCAGCCATTGTCTGCTTGTGCATTATGCCTAGCAATGTCTTTACACACTTCAACATACTCTGTAGATAATCTCCCCCTGATAGGGTAGCGCAGGCAAGGGTGTGCCAATCTATAGGTGTAAGCCAATTTTCTGCTACAGAATCTACGAGAGCCATAGTATAGGGGGCAGTAGCCCCGTACTGGGCAACTGCGGTTTTTATTTCTTTAATGATTTTAAAATCAAAACCACTATGAACCTTCCATGCTTCCCCATCAGTATTGGTGGTTTCGGTAACAGGAAAAGTTTCGAGCTCTTCTAAGTCAACTAAAGGGTTAAGGGGTTGAAGATTTTTTCGCACCGCCCCATGAAACTGCAGCTTAGCATTAGACAAAAGGTCAGCCCTTCCCGCCAGAGGCAACATGGCGGGGGCTCCCGCCCCGCCCGAAGACAAAAGGCCGGCGCTTCCCGCCGGAGGAAAAATGGCTACGGCTCCCGCCCCACCTGAAGACAAAAGACTGGCACTTCCCGCCGGAGGAAAAATGGCCGCGGCTCCCGCCCCGCCTCCTGTTCTCAATCATTTTAAATGTTTTAGGAGCTGCTGGTGTTCCTCCTCCAATTGAATTTGCTCTTTTAGCCCTTTTATTTTTTCTACTAATTTCTCCTTGGAGTCTAAGACTGGCGTAACTACCGATGGAGCAGAGGGTGAGGGGCAGTATGGCAGGGGCCGGCCTGGGGGGTCTGGGTCCTCCATATCCTCGGACTGTTCACTATCCAATTTACTTGCTAGTCCGAGTTCTTTAAGGTTTGGAGAGATACGAGGGACCTGTCTGCCATTTGGCTTCTGATCTTTAATTTTATCTTTTTTGCACCCACCCTGGGCACGAGGTTTATTGGGCGGTTTAGACTCTTCCTCACTATCTAGAGAAATTAGATCCTCCTGTGAGCCATATTTTTTGTGCACCAATGCAGGCTTAATTTCAGAGTCCTTAGAATTTGCACCAGAGTCTATGCTTTGTAATTTTGAGTCCCTTTTTCCCTGTAAGATGGCCTCGCCAGTTTTTACAATAGCGTCGACCTTATGGTCAGCAAACCAGACACTAAGAATTTCATTAATTAAATTCCAATAAGAGAAGGTTGTTACGGGGAACTTTTCTGGACCCAAGGTTGCATAGAAGTCTTTTAAGGCATTTCCCACCCTTTTCCATCTCTCTTCGTCTATTGTCCCTTCTTGAGGGAACCAAGGACAAACCTCCTTTAAAAATTCAAAAAACTTTAATAATTCCTTTCTTGTAACCTTTACTCCTCGCGTCTTTAAAGCATTTCTTAGTCCCTCTACAAAGACTTCATGCTCACTGATTGCTTGCCTCGTAATCACTGAAACACTTACCAAGGCCCTGGCGGCGAGGCAGGTTCCCTCGCTGCATCCTCTATTGTTCTCTCTCTCTTTTTCTCCCCTCTTTTTCAATGTTGATGGAGAGGAGGTGCCGTCCCTGATGGGGAGCAGCTTCGAGAGGAGGTGCCATCCCTGGTTGGGAGCGTCTCCAATTGCTGCAGACTTCCAATTCAGCGTTCTTCACTGCGTCCCCCATGTTCAGGTCCCTGTTTGGGCACCACTCTGCCCCGACCGGCAGGGCAAAATCGAACCTGGACCTGAAAGGGGGAGTGAGAATGGGGGGGCAAGAGACATGAAGAAGAGAGACAAGACAAGGTTCTGATCAAGTCTCTCGTTTATTGAGGGAAATTCCAGGGTTTATATAGAGGGGGAGGGAATACAGAAGCGGGCGAAAAAACTACAACTAAGTAATTTACCATTGGTTCTTAGCTGCAACTAGGCATTAGCTATAGGCTCTAGGAGACAAAGAACATCTCAGCTATTAGCTTTAGAAAAGGAAGTTTGAGAGAAAAATCTTGGAAAGCCCCAGCAACAGCTGATTTACAGGTGGGGCTAGTTTACTGAAGGGCGAAGCTAAGATTAGAGGAGTTGAAACTTAGGAAAGAAGGCAAGGGTGCAGGAATTTAGCTCAGCTCAGCTTGTAAAACGGCTCTTGGTTACGAAGTGGCCAAGCAGATGCCAAAACGCTTCCCACATTCAAGGCATCCCAAATCTCTTTGCGACCTTCAAAAGCTGGTGCGGTATCCCAAAATTCATCCCTCTTGCTGCGCAGTTGTCCATCTGTCATGGGATAATCACTTTACCATTTTGGTTTCTCCTTTTTCAAAGGCTGATTATGACCTAAAGCAACGCCGGTGCCCTCCGAGTTCTCGTTGAGGCTGCCCGAGGAGTCATGCTGGGCGCCCACACACCCGCCCATGGGGGCCCCTGGCGCCACGTCCGCCACCTCCAATCGCTTGTCCAAGCCCGCTGCCGCCGCCACCTCAGCCTCAGCCTCCTCAGCCGCCGCCGCTGCCGAGCTCCGGACAGGCGCGCCGCTCTGCTCCGCTCCACTCGGCTCGCCCACCATGGCCCAGCCTCCGCCCCCCTCGCCGCTCCACCCACTGCCTTGGCTCAGCCCCTTCCTCCGCGCCCACTTCTACCTCAGCCTCCGGGCCGCCTGCCCCGCAGGCCTGGCCCACGTGCCGCCCTCGCCTCCGACTCGGTCCCGCCAGGCCGGGGCTGGTCCATCCCGGGCGGGCCGCAGCGCCCCGCCTCGCCCCCTCACCGCCCAACACACCAGCATCCAGGCAAGCCCCATGCCAAGGCTGCCAGTCCGGCAGGCCCCATCGCCCCCGCCCAGCAGCGCCGCCCTCCTGCACCCGCAGCCTCTGTCTTTTCTTTTATGAGAGTAAGAAGCCAGAACCAAGTAGCAACCTGAACTTCTAAATATCAGATTATGCAACCACTTGACACATTCAGATCACTTTTAATGCCCCCAGATGCAACCTTCCACCAACTGGCAAAATGCGTTGATAAATAACTGTGCCCAACATTTCTGGGAGGCATTCTGTGAGATATCCTGGTGGTGGGGAGGCATCCAGGCAATGTTTCAGAGCCAAGAGAAGTTATCCTCAGTCCCAAAGTTGTTCACAAATGGCTTGGCTGCGAAAATTGGATGAGGTTAAGGTTTTCAGATGTTGTCAGTTAGAAAACAATCTGGGAAAACTGTGCCTTGTAATCAAGTTACAGTCAAATTTCTAAAGTTTAGGGAGGAGTTTTAGTAACAAAAGAGAGGATTCAAGAGCCAAGTATCACTACCAGTCAGGTCTAAGGAGGGCTTCACAGAACAAACCAGGTTTTCCAGCAAGGCCAACACACAGCAGGGCTCAGCGTGGACCTGGTGTCACCAAGGACTACACTGGATTAGATTTCTAATGTAGAAGCCTTGGTGAGACATGGACACCTAACTGTTGTCCCTAGGGTCTTGTATGCCGAGTAGTAGAGGATACTACATCTCACAATGCCATCTCATTGTGGCATTATTCACAATTGCCAAGAGATGGAAACAATCCAAGTGTCCTTCAACAGATGAGTAGGTAAACAAAATGTGGTATATACATAGGATGGAATACTATGCAGCAGTAAGAAGGAACAAGGTCCTGAAACATATGGCAACATGGTTGAACCTTGAAGATATAATGCTGAGTGAAATAAGCCAGACACAAAAGGAGAGATATTGTGTGCTATCACTACTATGAACTACCTGAACAATGTAAAATCAGTGTTTTGTAATGTAGAATATTGGAGACTTAGTGATAGACAGAAGCTATTGAAGGGGGAATTATAATCTAATATGCTCAGCTATGTTAATGAGGGTGAATTTAAAGGTATGGGAATGGATAGGAGTGATGATTGTTAATGGGATTGTAAGTATCAGAGCTGCATCGAAGGCAGAATAGGATTTGAAAGTCATTGTTTAAAGGCATATATCCCACAGATCAGCACTACAAATATAGATAGGTGCTTGCACAATGTCATTCTAAGGTATGACACTGGTACAGAGAGTTGAGGAAAGAATGGTATATGGGGAAAATCTACCTATTGCTTACTAGGGAGTATAATTAATAGGAATACCTTATGAGTACCATACAAATACTAGGGAGAAGTAATTGAGGGCTGAAAAGAGCTATGGGGCGTTTTGTTCATGAGAACTGTCTTAAATGGAGAGTTATGAGGATTGTACAATTAAGTGATAATAATGTGAGATATTAATGGATTTTCATGGACAACACATATGCTATGTAAATTTAGGAACCCCCTACTTTATAAATCAAGCCCTTGATCTTAGGCTTACTCTTGTGAAACTTATGGTTATAAAGGGAAGGCTAAGCCCACCAATAATTATGCCTAGGAGTCACCTCCAGAGAACCTCTTTTGTTGCCCAAATGTGGACTTTCTCTCTCTATGCCTAACTCTGCAAATAAATTCATCACCCACCCGCGATGTGGGACAGAACCCCCCAGGTGAATGAGTCTCCCTGGTGACATGGGGCATGGGTTCTAGGAATGAGCCTGACCCTGGCATTGAGGGAAAGAGATTGCCTTTTTGACCAAAAGGGGGAAAAGAAAGGCAACAAAATAAGGTTTCAGTGGCTAACAGATTTCAAATAGAGTTGAGAGGCTGTCCTGGAGGTTAATCCCATGCAGGCTTCAGCTGGATATGCCAAATGACCACAGTACGATAAGACCAAGTCAACCATAGTCCCGAATACCCTAAAGAATACCTGTCCCTAGCTGAGACTCTTGTTTCACTAAGTTTATTTTTCAGAAACTTCAATCCTCCAGAGAACTCCTATGCCATCTAAGTCCCAAAACCCAGAGGCAACAGCCTCTTCAAGAACATCAACCAGATGTGTCCCCTTTTCCCATAATGTCAACACCCATTTTCAATATGAACAAGTTAGCGTGGTCACAGCCTAGACATCCCTGAAGATCATGAAAGTGATTACACTACAGGAAGGGGTAGCAACAGATAAGATGAAATTTAACAAAGGATTATGAATACTGAATCTCTATATAATTTTCTTTTTCTTAGTTGCTGGAGTATTAGAATAGCTAGAAGGAAAGAACAGACATGGTGGAACTGTAATCTGTAGCATTCTTTGATATTTGCTCCATAACTACTTGTTAAATTGTAATTTGAATGCTATTAATTTTTTGTATAGATGGTAAATTTCATAATAAGGAAATAACTGATGGTACTATAATTCATAAAACTTTTGGGAATTTCCCCTATAACTACTTGTTCAATTGTACTTTGAAAGTTATTACCTTGTTGAATATTCATTATATTTCACAATAAGAACATACTACAACTGTGAAAAGCAACTAATTCACAAAAAAATTACCTTAAAAAGTGAAAAAAAATCATGAATTTATAACTAGAAGAAAGAGAATGCCTCAGCTTTAAATTGCCTGTATTAGTCAGAAAAAATTCCCACCAAGCCCCATCAAAATATCTCTCAAATTCCACATGCACATCTTTTCAGAAAGTAAGGAGAGTCCAGCAAAAACTGAATGGGAAAGAGAAGAAAGAAACCAACAGAAAGCTTGAGATTGGTCTACGATCATTACCAGTAAGAGAAAACACTGAAAAAGAATTCCAGTTGATCAGGGCACTCATACAGAGAGGGAATTAATATTGTGTTGGATTCAAAGTAATAGTTTTGGAAAGACATCATTTCCAGGAGAGAATAAATAAAAAAGGAAGACAGAGGCAACATTGAAGATCGGGGATTAAAAGGATAAGAAAGCAAAAGGGAGAAACAAGGTTTGGAAGACAGTAGGCAACTAAAAATCAAAGGACACATAATGCCTCCACATTCCACCTGGGAAAAAAGAAAGTTATTCGTTACAGAAACGTTACTTCATTACACTGGCATAATCTTGAAATACAAAACTCTACCAAACCCATGAAAAAATTATGAATTTATAAAAAAGTATACCTTGCTGTACAATACTAGTGAGCAGAATCAACACCACATTAAGAAAGTTATACATTACCAAGTGGGATTTATCCCAGGAATACAAGGTTAGTTCAGTATTAGGAATCCCATTAAGATCATATGGCACAGTAAAAGATACCAGGAGAAAATTTTTATTATCTTCATAGATGCTGAAGAAAACATTGAAAAAAACAGCATAAATTACTGATTTTAAAAACACACATAAAACGGGACAAAGTTCATATATCTTAGTCTTATAGCTAGCTTCTTACTTATGGAAAACACTGGAGGAATTTCCACTGAGACCAGAATAAGACAGAGATTTCATCTATCTACACTATTATTTAAGATTGTACTGAAGATATTAGTTGTTGCAATTAGTTAAGAGAAGTCAATTAGGGGCAGAAGAATTGGAAAAAAGAAGAAAAAGTGTCTCTGTTTCCTGATGATATGATAGTATATCTGAAATATTCTGGGAGTCAGTGATGAAGTTAACTCAAACAAACAAACAAAAAAGAACTCATGAAGTATCAGCGTATAAAATTAACATACAGAAGTCAAAAACTTCACATATACAAACAATAACCAGGTAAAGCATATAATATTGGGGGGAAAACTCATCTATAATGGTAACAAAGAAGATAAACTACTTCAGAATAAATTTCACAAGAAATGTATGGAACCTATATGAGGATACCCTTAAATACAATTTAAATGTAAATAAGTAGATTTGAAAAACAACCCTGGCTCTCAAAAAGACTGTTCACCACAATAAAAATGTTGGTCTCCATAGTTAACTTATAAATGCAATATAATTCTGGAAAATTACCAGTAAGACTTTTTAAGGACTTAGACAAGTTGAAATTAAGCTTATATGGAAAAAGTAACATGCAAGAATAGCTAGGAAAATACTGCAAAAGGAAGCTATGAGGAAGGACTGGTCTTATGTGGTTTGAGGCTTAAAATTATAATTAAATGCTGCTTTCACATCTGGGGAAAATCAGAAGCGTCTCAAATGGCCTAACCACAAGTACCTCTGCCCACTCTGCTCCCACAGATAAGATCCCCTAGTCATCAACCCTCCTTATCACAAGGGGTAGGCACAGCACCCGCTTATCCCTGAGTTATGTGCTTCAGCACCCTTTGAACAAGCCAATCACATTCTCCCACTGGAACCAGGTGGTCACCCCATCCTCTCTCTGAGTCTACACACTCCTGCATGACTCGTCTACTCCTCTGACTTCAGCTCTCATTTAAAGGCTGATGAGCCACAAATCTCTATAAGCAACCGAGACTTCTTTTCTCAACATTCTGATTCACATACCAAACTTATTACTGGACTTCGCATTGCACAATAGAAATAATGACAATATTAATAATGTTGATAGTAACAGAGTAAGTTTGGAGACAGACAACTCAGATTTGAATCTGCATTCAATGAGTTAGTAAATAGATAACTTTGGGAAAGTCAGTTAAGTTATCTAAGCCTCAGTTTCAATATCTGTAAAATGAGGATATTAGTATCTAATTACTACTTTGGTGACAGAGATTGACACAAACACAAAACTAGTATTTGGCACATACATTTTAGTTATCTAGAATAATAATAAATATGTTCCTTATTGCACACATATGGACCAGTCCCTTTACATTCATTTCTCATTTCACTTTAAATTCAAGTCAACCAAAATTGAGACAATTACACAACTTTCTCTTTTTTCTATAATTGCTTTTCTATATAAATACTCCTCTTTTTTCTATATTGGCACAACTTCTAAGACAGTCTCCCAGACTGAAAATGGGAGCCATCTTCTCTCCCTTGCTTCCCCTTATACTGACCGATTTAAACAGTCACTGGATTTTACCTAAGTAGATCTCAAACCTCTACCCTCCCCTCTATCCTTACTATCACCAGCCTAGTTCCCTACTCCATAGTATCTGCTTACTATCTGCATGATCTCTCTGCCTGCTGCATTGCTCCCTCCAATATATTGCTATATAATAGAATATTCTGTTGAAAACTCTAATGGTACCATTTTCAATCTCCCATTCGAAACAATCAGTAACTCTCTGTTGTTTATAGACCTAAGTCCAAATGCCTAATCAGAGTCCAGCACATCCCTGGCTGGCTGCAAGTGTCTGCAAGGCCATCTCTCCTCATGCTCATGCTCCTGTCATACCAAAGGTCATGAGCCAGAGCCTTTGCCTTTGTTATTTCCTGAATGGGAGGTGACTTCTTGCTTTGTCAACCAGATAAACCAGTCATTCTCCAATCCTCTCCTCTAACACCACTTCTCCACCCAAGCTTTCACTAACTCCATTAAGCTGAGTTATTTCCCATCTCTCTGCTCCTCTAGGTTTTGTCCCTGTCACTATTAATACATATTTTATATTGTGCAATATGTACTTACATTCAAATCACTTTTTTATTTTATGAATTACTCTAAGATACAGACCTTTAGTGATCTTGCCTGTTGAGCAAATCAACAAATGTGTATCTCATGACACATAAAAATTTATTCATATTTTCGCTCATACACCCAAACATAGACACATGCATCACCATGAAGAAGAAAGTGTGAATGAAATATGAAAGGCGCAATATGTATTGGGCCAGTGAGTTGCTGCCAAAATGACCAGCAGAAAATATGACGCATGCTCACCTGGGCTGGGGAGTACGTGAAGCAGCAAAAACAATGTTTTTTTTCTTCTTACAATAAGTTCAAGAAATAGCATAGATTATAAATTGGACAAGTCCTTTATATTCCATCTGAAACCAGGTAAAGAATGTACATATAAGGAGATGTTAGAGCAAGGTATTAGGTCTTATAATAATAAAACTCTTCAAATAGCTGTCATATCCATGGCACTGGCTCCATCTCACTGTCTAGACCCAGGGATTTTTCAGAATCAAAAGACCAGGTTTTCCCACAGCCCCCTGCCTTCCGAGGATGGGAAAAATAAAGGGGGATGAAAATACAAGTTGGGCAAAGGGCAGGGGAGTAGCCAGCAGCGTTGCAGTTGTTGGATCCTGAAGTGAGTGTGGGGGGCTGTTACTCTAGAGATTTTGGAGGACTTTTCTGTGGAATATGATCCCCTGAGGGCTCCCTGGAGCAGAATTGCAATGCTAAGATTTCTACAAAGGAGAGTTGCAGATAGATCATAAACAAAGAAAAGTGCTGGAAAGGAAAGGCCAGTTCTCTACCAACACTGCAGAAGTGTCCCTTAGAGACGACATCCTTGAACAGTCCCAACTCTCACCTCGTGGGCTGACCTGAGTTCAACTCAGAGCAGTGGAGTCAGGGGTGAGCGAGTCAAGGGCTGAATGCAGGACAGTGAGAGCCTGGCAACCTGAATTTCCAAAGCCATTAAGCAGTTCTCACTGCATTTTTACTCCCAGGCACTCAAAATGTTTCTCATTCTAAACCTTTGCCAACCACATTTCTCAAGGATACAGACCTAAATTCTCCAAGGTCCTCAGCAGTTGATTTACCTGAGAGGAAACTATTAAAAATGAGATTGTAAGAGCTGATGTAAACAGGGCATTCCCATGAGTTCTCCCTTTCTAAGACACCCTGAACTCTTTTGTATTATACTTTTAAGTACAGACCAAAATTTACGTATCTCCCCTGATTTCAAACTCTATTTTTAAAAAGGAAAAGCTTATATGGGTATATAGAATCCAAAAGTTATATATCCCAATATGAATGGCTTACTTTTTCCATGCACTTAGTTCATATTTTCTCTTGCTGGCTCATTGCCTTTCTTAAACTTGTAAGCAAAGAAAGCTAAGTCTTCCTCAGTGTCTATTAAGGGAAATTGGATTGTTATATTGGTTATTTTTAGTTGTACTGATTAATGTGCAAAGATTTAAAAGAAAAATTGAAAAAATATTTCCAAAAGCTACGTAAGTTGCAAACTGTTAGTTTTCCAACACATTTGTCACCTCAACTGGATAAGAAGCATGCCTGCATATTGAGTCCTTCTGCACAAGTGGGACCTGACGTTGCCAAACCTTCTGGAACTAAGAACAGCTTCCCCCACTTACAACAGTGTGCCATACATTCATTATCACTTGGTCACTTTCAGCCTTTTACTTCAGGCTGCAGTTTATGTGCGCCTTTTTCAGTGAATATACACATGATATCATTTAGCCCTTTCAGACAGGCCACACCGTGAGGTCCATGTGGGGTAGACCAACAGCCAGCATCAAATGCCAGGCATTTGTGAGGGGACAACCTTCAGATGATTCCAGTCCCCAACCTTTGCGATGCCTCAGGTAGACAACAAATGATGCAGAAACAAGCAGACTCCTCTGAGCTAGGCCCATATTGGATATTCATGAGCAACATTTATTTTTGTAAGCTACTAAATTTGGGGATGATTTTTTACATAGCATTGAATAGCCAGAATAGAAAATTAAACTCACAATGAGATACCACCACATACCTAGTAGAACGACTAAAATGGAAAACACTGACAATACCATGTGTTGACAAGGATATGAACAACTGGAACTCTCATACATTGCTAATGAGAATGTAAAATTGTACAATTGCTTTGAAAAGAAGTTTGGTAGTTTATTATAAAATTAAACATGCATTTGTTATTGAACCCAGAAATTCCACTCCTAAATAATTACCCAAGAGAAATTAAAACCAATGTCCACACAAAGACTTGTAATAAAATTGTTCATGGCAGCTTGATCCAAACTAGTGAAAAACTGGAAATAACCCAAATGTCCATCAATTGGCGAATGCAGTAATAAACTGTGTTGTGTCCATTCAATGGAATATTACTCAGCAAAAAATTACAAATGAACTGGTGATAAATGAAACAACATGGCAGAATCTCAAAAACATTGTGCTAGTCAAAAGAACTAGAGTTCATACTATATGATTTCTATTTTAAAAAAAATTCTACATAATCAGATCAGTGATTACCTGGAGCCAATTGTATGGGAATTGATTGCAAAGGGGCATAAGGCAGTTATTTCATGGAAGACAGATACTATACCTCTTGGTTGTGGTGCTAATTATGTAAGTACATAGATTTGTCAAAACTAATCTAATGGTATGCTTAAAATGATTAGATTCTATTATATTTAAATTATACATCCATAAAATGTATTTTCAGAAACTCTGTCCTGGAGACAGATAAAGAAACTGAGACACAAGGGGATCATGTGAAATTCCCTGGAATAAAAGTGAAGAAATCACTTCTTGGAAGATGTAAAAGGGGGAAGTAAACCAAGAACTTGGAGAGAGAAAAAAACTCCATTCCATATGCCAATTTAAAGAAACTGGGAATTCAAAAATAAGGTTATGGAAATGGCAACTCTTCTGAGTTTGCACTGAATCATTCATAGCAAAGTTATTCGAGAAAAGGTGTTGAAGCCAAAAGTGTTCAAAACAAACAAATAAAAACATCCCGGTTTGATAATATTTGCTTTGATCATAAGTGGATGCCACTAGAATGCCTAGAGAGACTTTAGAACAAAATAAACAGTTTAAATCTCTTCCCTCAAGTGAACGATTACTGTACTTGTTTTCCCCATTTGCCTTCTCTTGAAACATGCTAAGCCCCTCTGTGCTCTGCCCTGTGCTCTGGGAGGCTGATGTCCAGGGAATGTAACCCTGGGCTTCCTTGCCGACTGGCTTCCAACTGGAGGTGGACGCTGGGAGCATGTCAGGAGACAAGAGACAAGAGCGTGAACAGAAGTCAAGGATTTCTTCCCTGCTGGATCCCTGCTCAGCACCCAGCTTTCTACAGTGTCTGTGTCCCTGTGTGTCTACAACTCCCGCAGGAGGCCCCTCCTCCAGACGGCACCTTTTCCTGGAATATAATAGCGCTCTGTTCTCTCTTCTGCCTCAAGTGGTAATGGCTTCCTGTTGTTGTTAGTCTGTTGGTGTCTAAATATCCTTTGCTGGTTCCTGTAATTGTGCTCTAACTTCTTTAAGTAATTTCTTCATTCAAGTTTCTTGAAGCATCTATGCTTCCTGCCAGGTTTTTGATTGATGCAGTGATATTTTAGCACTGAGGAGAAATGAAATTAACTCTCTAAATCCAGTAATAGTAAAAGAGACAAGTTTGAAAATGGATGTTCAAAAATGTTTCAGTCAGTATGTGATTTTGTGCCTAAAAACAGTGTACGCTATGTATAAAAAATTTTCTATATTCATATTTTAAAAGTTTTAAATAGAATTTGCTAAACTATTTTAGTCTCCCAGTGAAGAATTTCTGTGGATTTTGAATCATTTTGTTTAAAGTGTTTTCAAAAAATGCATTATCAATATTATTTATAGTTATAAAACTAGTTAGCTGTAAAGAGTGATTTACATCAATGAATATGGAAATTTACCACCTGGCATTCTGAAAAAAATTTGATAAGTATTCGTGTATTTGAAAAACTAATATCATGGTTTTTGCAAGGAAGCATTGCTTGTATTTGAAGCTATGAATTTTTCTGAGTTATGTAAGTTGCATAAGTTACTCAAGTTTTTCAGTTGTACCAGTTTCAAAAAACAAGTATCAAAATAAATTAAATAGTTGAACTTCTGGCTTCCTCTTAATTGTTGTTAATTTCTTAAAGGTCTTCTTTTTACCCTTTACAGATATCCTCTCCCCCAACCTTAGCCTCTGTCACCACTGATCTGTTCACTGTTGCTATTGTTTTGCCTTTTTCAGAA
>PVKY010007400.1:0-14967 GCA_004027775.1 Bradypus variegatus
AAAAGATTTGGGGACAATAGTGGGAATGACAATGACACAGGAAAGCTAGAGAGACAGGAGAGTAAGTGGAGACTGAGGGGAGCCCTTGGTGTGGGAAGGGTTAAAGGTGGGGAAGGGAGTGTAGACGATGGTGGCACTGACGGGTCACAGAGGCTGCAGATTCTCCTCATCTGGCTCATCTGGCTCGTGGAACACCCAGGAGGGCTGTCTCACCAGTTCCAGTTTCATAATTCACCATCGGTCCATAAACCCTCCCAAATTAGCTCTTGCCTTCCTCTTCTCCCGCCACCACCCTTCTACAAGCATGTCTCGCATCCTTCCAGGCAAAGAGCAAAGCCTCTTGGGCGTCCCCCTGGCTCAGGCGCCTCTGTCTACTGCTGAAAGCATCCTGTGAGCCACCAGCAGCGACTGAAGCCCGAGTCTCCTCCAAAAATGCTGAGAAGAGACAGGATTTCACGTCCTCGCCATTAGGGCTGTTCTACCCTGAGATTCTCTCTGCATCACCAGGCACCTCTCAAAACAGAAGCTGTGCACCGGGCCCAGGCATCTCCCCCCCGGGCTTCTCTCCTCCTGGCCCTGTGTCCAGACCTCCCGCCATCCTCCTGACCTTTTTTCATTTCCCTTCTGCCTGGAAGCCCTTTTCTCCTGAAATATTTTCCACTCTGCAAAATACAGATCGATGCTGCCCTTTCAGTGAGGGCTGGGTCAGTGCTGGAAGAAGTGATCCGTCCCTTTGCCAAGTGCAGGCGAGACGAGAGTGAGCCGTCTGGGTACCCACGTGCTGCCATCCCAGTCGTTGGCTTTTGAACACAGTTCCCTGTAGAAACGTGTTACAAACGGGTATCTCATGGGCTCAAGGGGCTTTTCAGGGCCACGTACTATGTATAAAATTGGTTTCTTGCATCTGTTCCCAGACATATTTATGGATATATGCTGTACAAGAAAACACAAATAAAGTTACACACTTTTCCACCTGTCTTTTCTTCCCCTTGATGCTACATGTCTTTGAGTTCTTTCTGTTTCAGTATATCAGGAGCTTCATCCTTTATAGCTTATAGTATTCATTTGTTTGGATGCACCTTAATTTAACAGTCCTCCATTGGCAAACATTTAGATTGTTTCCAACTTTTTGCTGTTATAAGCCATGCTGGATTGAACAGCTTTGTAGATAACATCATTTCCCACATATGTGAGTTGGATAGTTCCCTACAAATACCACTCTTGGGTCAAAGGGCATGTGAATTTGCAGTTTTGATAGATATTGCCAAACTGCCTTCCACTGAGGTTGAACCTGTTTAAGCTTCTATCGTGTGTGTGAGGCCTGTTCTCTCCCCCATCAGCAAAGTGCATTTTCACACAGTTGTCTCTTAAGACTTCTGGAATGCAGCCCCTTCATAATTTGGAGCTGACTGAATTCCCAGAGAGCATGCTCATCAAGGGTCACAATCAAGACCCGTCGACTCCGGGATCAGGCAGCCTGGCCTGGTGCTTGGCAGCCCCACGGCCTTAGCCAAGGGACCATGTTTGTGCCTTACTTGTAAAAAGGAGATAGTCACACTACCAGCCCTCTTGGTACTCAGGAGTGAACTAGTGTATGTTCAAGGTTAGAACAAATACCTGACACATAGAGAAGCTCTTGATAACTTTTAGCTGCTGCTGCTGTTCCCAGGAGAGACACATCTGCCCAGGGCCCAGCTTGGTGACCAGTGAAGAAATGGTCCCACTAGGTTCCTGCACAAAGCAATGGCAGAGAAGTTGTTGACAGAGCACTCAGCCCGGTTGAGATGAATGAGGGGAAAACTGATAAAGCTGCAGGGACCTCCATTGATTGATAAGCCGGGAGAGCCCAGAATCTTCAGGAAGGGGGAGAGGAGGAAGTGGTCAGTGTAAGAAATGGGTATTGGATTGCCTCACCTGTGGTCACTTGGCTGCCACTGGGCTGGAAAAGAAAAGAAAACAGCTAAGATCAAGGAAGGAGGTTAGGGATGCCAGCTGATTTCCCACCATCACACTCAGCAACTCGTCTGAAGTTGTAAAGCTGACATTTTAGCCCCATATTCCTTTTTTTTATGTTAGCATTGGCATATAGTAGAAATCCAATCAAAATTGTTGTTTCTAAAGTCCTAGAAGCCTCCATCCGTGCTGTGCAGTAGGTAACACTATAAATTTGTGTAGAGAGAAAGAAAATGTCTTTGGAGGTGTCTTCTTTCTTAAGACTTCTCCCACTCCAAAATCTCACTGCCTTCAGCTTATCTGCCTCCAGTCACTGGCTCTTCCTAACTTTTACTCTTTATCTATTTTTGCTTCTTCCTTCCAGCTTGGGGTCCATCCCATTGACATAAAACTAAGCTGAGCCAGGCCAAGCCAGCTCTGGCTGCGGGTCCGGGTGCTGGCGTCAGCGCTAGGCAGAGAGTGGCCAAGGGGCAGGGCTGGCCAGGTGCCCGGGCCCCGCACGCCTCCAGCAAACTCGTCCAGTCCCTTTCCACCTCTCCTTTTGTCTTCCACTCACTTTCCTCCTCCTCTTCCCCCTCACGTCTCCTCCCTGATGTCCCGAAGAGTGACACCTTGTCCTTGGTCAGTAGAGGACGGACGGGGGTGATCAGTCAGACACAGGCCCGCTCTCTGAAAGCGACGCTGGCTGCATCTTCAGAGATTTTTTTTTTAAAGATTGTGAAATGCCTGGCTCTGCCCTGCCCCCGCATAACCCTCGCTCGGCCAGCTGCCCACCGGCAGCCCTCGCCCGCCCAGGGGTGCAGTGAGTGCCTGGGTCACATAGAGGAGCCAGGACACCACAGGCGTCAGTGCTGTGCCCGGTTTAGCAGGAGGACCCAGTGTTTAAAATTTTGTTCCTGCTTCAAGACCCAAATTACAACTAAAACTGTGAGAAAGAACATCAGGGCCCAAGATTATGGCTTCCTATGCTTAAGGTTTCCCATTTTCTCACTCAGTGCCCAGTGTCTCTTTAACCCAGTGTCTCGGTGGTGCTGACCGAAGTGTGCGGGCAGAGCCGCAGGACTCCTGCAGGTGGCCGCAGTGGCCGGCTGGGGACCTAGGGGAGAGCAGCACCCCCGGCGAGGTGGTTTGACCTGGTGCCTTTGTCGGGATAGGAAAGAGAAAGTGAGAGATGGTGCGTGTGCAGTTGGCTTGGCAGCTTCGAGGTCAGCCCTTTCTCAGTGGGTGCAGACCTTCTCCTGCCTCCTCTGCCAGACCAAAGTGGGTGGGAGAGGGGTCCCTGCAGCTCTTTGTTCTCTCCCTTCTCAGGCCTGAGTTACTGGGCTACAGGCCTGCTGGGTGTATGGTCGTCAAAAGACCTAGTCGTTACCTTGCTGGTGGCTGGTGGAGCAAAATTCTTGTCACCTGCCCCTGGTAAATGAACTTAAAACTCTTGTTGAAAGGAGAGAGACCTGGAGCAGGTGCCGATGGTCCCCAGCTGTTAGGAAGCAAACAGCAACTCTCTTCGAGCCACCACCTCAACCCAACCCTGAAAATATTTGTTTGCAGGCCCTGTGGTCTGGGGAGGGGAGCGGGATGGGAAGGGGGTCCTAGCAGACCCATTTAAGGAGGTTTGAACTTCCCTGTTTCAGCTGATGTGGCTGAAGGGTCAGAAGATTCTTTTCAAGAGATAAAGAGTTTATCACTTGTGAAATGAGGGCCTGAGATCTTCTCTTCTAATCTTGTCATATGACATGTGCAGGGAGGGTGTGTTTGTTTTCTACACTGTGTAACAAATTGCCACAAACTCAGAGGCTTAAAAACAACCCTCACATATTGTCTCAGTTTCCAGGGGTCAGGAGACCAGGCCTGGCCTGGCTGGGTCCCTTATCCTGGGATCTAACCAGCATAAACAGGTGCGGCCCGGGCCCCACTGGGGAGGACGTGCTGCCCAGCTCCTCTCATGTGGCAGTGCTCCTTCTAAAGCCCGCAGCCTGCTGACACCGAGACTGCTATAAAGGAGCCTCATCAAGGGAGTCACAGCCCGTCTGTTATTGATTAGAAGCAGGTCACAGGTCCCGCCTGCTGGAGGGGAGGGGCCCCAGGAGGACCTGAGCATCAGCAGGTGGAGATAATGGGGCCTCCTTAGGACACAGGCCTGTTAGTCAGCGTTTCAAAGGTGTCCTCAGGTGACACCCAGCCTGATGTATGTGATCACACTGTTTTTCTTGGAAAAAAAAGCAGTTCTATTCTTTTCCATCCATCTCAAAATGCCGCCAAATCCTGAACACCCTGACAAAGCCAGTGCCTTCCACAACAACTTGATCCCAGTTCCTGCTCTATCATTTACTCACTGGATGTTATTGGGAAAGAGTGATTTTATTTTATTTTGTGACTCCTGAAAATCTGTTTCCTCTTCTGTAAAAACACATTTCACCAAAAATATATAGGACACTAGCAAGTAATAGTCATTTAGTAAATGACATTTCCAGCCCTTTCCTTATAGGACTCTTAATTTTATTGCACTAATTTTATTTGTATACAGAACTCAACACAAAATATTGTTAGTCTTGCTAGTATGCATGCCAAAGCAAAAGGAAATATATTTTAAAATAAATCCAGTTAAATCTAATGCAGTGAAAGCATTCTGCTCATGAGCTGACAGTAGCTGTTATACCAGAGGAAAAGGACTCGAATGGTAGGTGTGTCCAGAAAATTGTCCATGGCCATGTTTGAAAAGTGCTGACATCCTAGGTTTGGCGTTTTGAAGTCTCTCTTGTTTTTTCCTCCCCTGAAGTAAGACTATGCTCAGTAAACCCTTGTTAGGAACAAAGCTTTTACCCTGCCTCATGGAAGGGAACGAGTGAAAGCTCACTCCACTGGGCCCCGTCCCTGCCGATTCTGACAGGGCTTCTGTGAAAGGGCAGGACTGCGTGAACACTGAATGGCCAGCTGATGATAACCTGCTTTGGTTTATTCTCCAGGTTCCTCCATGTGGTGGAAGGGATCGAATGGTGGAACCGGCTCTCCAGGCAGCCTGACTTGGCCATAACCTCAGGAAGGTCTTTCAGATTCCATCTCGTTTCAGAACCACGGCTTAAGCTCCTTGAGAAAAATTATGTGACAGTTCATATCAAAAAGGATTTGGGGGAAACATTTAACACCCGTGAAGAAAGTGGCCCTTTTTCTCTTTTGCAACATAGACCCTATTAAATTCCAAAATGCCCGCCAAGACCCCAATTTACCTGAAAGCTGCCAATAACAAGAAAGGAAAGAAATTTAAGCTGAGGGACATTTTGTCCCCTGATATGATTAGCCCTCCCCTCGGAGATTTTCGCCACACCATTCACATCGGGAAGGAGGGCCAGCACGATGTGTTTGGGGATATTTCCTTTCTTCAAGGGAACTACGAGCTGTTACCTGGAAACCAGGAGAAAGCAGTCCTGGGCCAGTTCCCCGGGCATAATGAGTTCTTCCGGGCCAACAGCACCTCCGACTCGATGTTCACAGAGACGCCCTCCCCCGTGCTCAAAAACGCCATCTCCCTCCCCACCATTGGAGGGTCCCAAGCCCTCATGTTGCCCTTACTGTCTCCAGTGACATTTAATTCCAAGCAAGAGTCCTTTGGGCCAGCAAAGCTGCCCAGGCTTAGCTGTGAGCCCGTCATGGAGGAAAAAGCCCAGGAGAAAAGCAGCCTGCTGGAGAACGGGACAGTGCACCCAGGGGACACCTCATGGGGCTCCAGCGGCTCCGCCTCGCAGTCCAGCCAGGGCCGGGACAGCCACTCCTCCAGCCTCTCCGAACAGTACCCCGAGTGGCCAGCCGAGGACCTGTTGGACCATCCGGCCCCGTGCGGGCTCATCAAGGAAAAGTCGAAATCTGAGGAGTCGCTCTCCGACCTTACGGCTTCCCTCCTCTCCCTGCAGCTCGATCTCGGGCCCTCGCTTTTGGATGAGGTGCTGAACGTCATGGATAAAAATAAGTAACAGGACGCTGGGCCCTGTCCTCTGGGGTAGCAGGTACCGAAAACCAAAAGGAACCACGGTCGAAGTGGAAGGCTTCGCTGGCTGTATTTGCAGTTGTGCAGTGGGTTTTCTAAACCGATGTTCCTGCGAGATATTTTTTTACCTGTTATATATCCTGTTTGCTAAAACAGTGTCAGAAGGGGAAAAACAAAAACAAACACCTGCCCTGGCAAAAAGAGGAAATAAGTCAGAGCCCATTTTCTTGGCTGCCATTTGTGTTTGCAGACACCTCCGAGTCTCGCCTGGGTAGGAGTGACACTAGTTAGGAAGGGCTGGTCAAGTCACGTTAAGGAACTTTACAAGACTCCAACATTTTCTGAGCAAGAGGAAGTCAAAATTATTTAACACTTAAGCGGTTTTTTTCTAGACTATTTTCTCTTATATTGTTTGGGCTCACTCACCGTAGGGAATTCTCCAGTGTTTAAAATTTTTCTCTGTTTTCACATTTGAGCAACTTTATGGTTTGGGGGATTTTCTTGTAGCTCTTATATATCCCTATATATTATATCTATATTGCAAAACTTTGACTGTCAGCGACATGTTGGTAAGACACAAGCAAAGTATTACTGTAACTAAGTTATTTTTAAAGTTAAAATATATTTTTATGTGCCTTTGGCTTTTTATTGCAGAGTCTACATTTTATAGATATTACAGCAAATGTTGTGGTTTAACTTGTTTCCATTGGGGTCCATTCCACTGTAAGCTGTGTTTATATGTGTTTGGAAAAGTGTATTCATACTTAGCTTTTTTTTCTTTCATCTGTTATCATACTTTTAACAGCAGCCAACAATGGATTGTAAAGTAAAAAGGCATAAGTTACTCACAATGCTTCTGCAGAGACTGTGGGTTATGCCACATAATGTATTTTAAAATATGGGTATTTTAGTACAGTACATACTTGCATTACATAGGTACTTCATACAACACAATAAAGAGTAAATGTTAAAATGAACTTGTTCATTTACAGTAATACACAAGAATGTCTAAGATTAAAAAGATTTTCTTTAAATCTAGGGCTAGAAGAATTGCTTCTCAAAATGTGCATTAGCCTTTAAAACAGTGTAACAGATGATGTCCATCCACTCTGTAAATTTTAATTATTTCCTTAAGTTTGAGATTCCAAAAATGGGGCCCCTTGACTTTGAGAAAAATGAACATGAGATTAGATTTTATTTTTCTTTAATGTCAACATTAAAGGCTCACTTCTCCTCCCTTATTTACTCTTGTTAAAGGCCTCTACAGCAAACACTTTTAACCCGATCCCTGCAGGGTAGATGCTGCCATGCAGCCAGATCCATATAGACAGGATTAAGGAGGCTAAAACAAGGGCAATAGGAAGCACTGACCCTCTCCCAACTGCACTCCACTCCCCACCCCCAAAAATCCAAAAACCCAGAGATGCTCTAAGGATGCTGCTTAAGGGAACAGGAACAGGAAATGTACTACACACTGATTGCTGTCCCTTTGCCAGCTGCCCCTTTCCCCAACCAGGTGAAAACACTTGCACACAATAACTGCCAACTGTTTTTGAAACTTTCAGTTCTCCTCCAAACATAAGCCTGAAATGACCTCTCTCCACCACCCAGCCACTTCAGTGATTCTCTCGTGGGGTTTGGAGTGGTTTGGAATTCTGTCATCTGATCATCTGCAATAGCCTTTGAACTACAAGTGAAACGCAGTCAGGATGACAAACCAAGCACGAGAGGAAAAAGTTCCCTTGGACAGAGCAGTGAGGGCTTTTCTGTAATTTCCTGATTGTATTTCTTTATCCCCCGATTTTCCAATGTTTGTTTTCTGTTCAACAGCATCCCATTTATGCATCACAGTTGCAAACAAACTTTCCTGCCTCCTCTAAATCTTATTAATGAGGAAGAGTCAATCCATCTCATAATTTTCCACCGGTTTTAGCCAGGCGCCTTCAACACCTCTGCCCCATCTTTACCATTACTGATCATGTTCAGTCTCTCATTTTACTCTTTATTTGTGGCTAAACTTCAAGGAAAAGATTAAACTTTTAGGACAAGATGAGGAGTGTTTGTGTGCATTTCCTCTGCTCCCTCTGTTACAAGTATGGAGAACAGCTCTGCCTGAATTGTTTGATACAATCTAAGTCTTGATGCAGCCTGCAACTGTTTAGCCATTTTACTTTCTCTGAGCACTCGCAATACACTCTTTCCCTTTGGGTTGGGTATGACTGACCTGGCAGCAAACTTGCCCCTGCTGGGAGAGAGGAAACCCAGCCTTATCCAGCCTGTAAAGCATTTGTGCCTCAGGTCTCCCCCGCAGCCCTTCTAAAGCCTGGGCCCCTCCACCGGGAGCAGGCACAGAACTGGTGGTGGTTTCTCTTCCCAAGAAGCACGTTAGACTCGCACCAGATGAGAGCTGAATTGAGCTTCTCTCCCACTTTTAACCTAAGCCATCTGTACTTGCTTAAAGATAAGAAACCCAAAGTGCACTTTGCCTGCAAATTCTAAGAGAATGGCAAGCCGCTGGTCACCCAACCGTAAAAGGCCGTGCTGTTTGTGTAAGTGAAGATCATTGTGGCAGCGAGGGTCTTGTGGAAAGTCTTTTCTCTGGGCAGTGAGACCTAACAAAGGACAAGATATGTTATTTCTGCCTAAAATTTATCTGCTTAAAAAAAATCAAATATCAGGGGTACTTAGCCCTTCACAAATAATCTAGTCCTTTTTCAGATTACTGCAAACTACCATTTTTTTTCTCATAGCTCCCCTTAAACATTTAAAGGCACGGAATGGAGAAAATCCCACATGTCAATGAATTAAACTGATAAAAGTTTACAACAGACAAGAAAATTATACATTAGGAGATGGTTCTGATCCTCCCCTAATATGACAGACTCATTTTCCTATAAAATACATAAACCCAGTAGAGCAAGTCAACATGATGGTCTCTTTCAATTTAGAGATTCTCCTTTGGAAACTGTTACCAACCTGGTCCCAAATTTAACAGTTCTTCTACTGAATAAAATTCTAGATTTTTGGAATTAGTCCACCAGAATAAAATGAATGATTGACTCATTTTTTTTGTTTGTTTGTTTGAAAAGGCAATGAGCCATCTAAGTAAGGCTATCGGATCACCCTTGTGTCTCCACCCACACTCTTGGGACAGATCCAGCAAAATAAGAATATTTTCCTAATGCCACGTGATAAGTCACCATTAACCCAGATGAGCAACCTTCTGTTTTGCTTGCCTGTAGGGGTTTCAAGAAAGTCTCAATATTCAAAGCCAGTGTTTATACACTTTAGCCCATTGATTTTAACTAAGCAATTCATTTATTTCCTAAACAAGAAGATGGTCTCCCTGGTAAATTTAGTGGCATGTCTGTGTAACCTAATTTTGCTTCCTTTATTCTGACAGTACACCATTTTATCCAGTGAGCAATCCATCTGAGGATGTCTAATTTTCACCTTATTGTTAGAGGTCTAAATATTTCTTACTTGAGTTGTCAGGGAGTTGGTATTCTGTGATAAAGATCCTACAAGAGAATGTACTGTGGAAAAATTGGAACTATGCTGATTTTATGAAGTGATATATAACAGTGAAACCTTTTTTACAACTACTATGCTGCATTTAATTATCTTCCATTTTTACTTAAAAAAATCCAATAGTGTTGTCACATCCATTAGCTTCCAAGAGAGGTCTATAATCCTCATTCTTTGAAGGCCAGCCAGATTTTCTTCATGGAAAGCAGATTGCCATGGGTGATAGATAAAACATCTGCCCAAATCAAAGCTGTTGTGCAGAATAGAGTCAATATCCCGGCGACGCATCGTGCAAATAGAGATGTCTGCCCACATCAAAGTTAGCAAAGCTGAACAAGTGACGTGGGTGTTATGCTCACCATAAAATGACTGTTGAAGTATGTCAGAAGGCATGCTTTGTAGCAAGGAGAGATCAGTGGGAAAAGAGACCTGGGATGGCTTCATGGAAAAGGCCTGCAATGGGAATGGGGGACTTGGGGGACTGATGAGGCTTTGTAGGGGTGGCAGGCAGTGTGCAGTCTAGGGCAGAAGAAAACTCTAAGCAAGCCAGAGGATACACTCTATCCTAGTAGGATTTCTACTCAGATGAGATTGGGATAGAAAATGCTCAGTTCCAGGCCTGAAAGACTTGGACCCAGGGCCTGAGGAGGCTTTCCCAGTGGCAGAAGAAAAGATTCAGGGATCCAGGGCTGCTGAAGAGGTAGTTCTCAGGATTAAAAATTGCATAAAAGGAGCCACCCCGAGTCAGTAGTGCCTACCCTGTGACCCTAAGTCGGAAATTTTAACAGTGAGGGGGCTGGGTGTTCCGGGAAAGTCCTTAAAAACGATGAAAGAAGTCAGAGAGACTAAGTATCCTGAAAAGCACCAGATGAAACATTCCTGCTCTAGCCCCTGGATGAGCACACCTGGACAGCTGTCCCACAGCAGTATCCCCAGGGAGCCTCCCCATACCACACACATCCCAAACCCATCTTCTGGGCCAGGTTATCATTTCCTGTTGAGCCTCCCAAGGTTTAGGGAGGAAGCTTCTCAGGAAACAGAAAAGGTGATTCAGATGTCTCTGAAGAGTCTCAGCTGAGAATTCCTTTTTCCTGAGTCTCTGGAACTTGAGACAGTCAGCCGTTCTAGCTTATAGAGGAGAAACAGAGTCCCCGGAGTCCCCTCAAACTCCCTAAGTCCAAACCCACAAAGAGGAGGCCCAAGAGAAGCAGGAGTCCTGGAGTTCCACCCTTTGAACTTGCTGTCTGAGAGCTGGACTCTTCCGTGACTGGCTTCTGGGCCATCCACCCTTCGCTCCCAGGGTGAGGCTCCCACAGGTCACATCAGGAAAATGATCATCTCAGCACAGCACAGGGGCCCCAACATTTACACCACAACTATGTAAAACAGTGAAAAGGTCCTATTAACATTTGGGTCTTGGAAATCCCAACAAAGAGACCCTCAAGGAATCTTTCCATAGAAAATCCCATCTTTAACACAAGTCACAGGACAGGAAATGTACATTAAAACCTCCAAAGGATGTCCTCATGCCATGGCCAACCTTGTTTGTGAGAGGAATAGGCAGAACCTGAGTGACCCCAAAAAGACAATCCTGCTCAAAGCAATCTCTACTCAGCTGCCAAGGACCAGAAAACCCACCACGGAGAGGGGTTCCTCTGGGTTAGACTTTGCACTGGGCACAGAATCCTCTTAGAATATTCCCAGGAGTAGTAGCATCTTAAAGCCACTGACACCAGGATGTGGACTCCTGGTATTGGTAGCTTTACCTGTCACAAGTGTGGCTTTCACCAGAGGAGATAATAAAGGTTGTAGTTGAGTGGCTGGTCTCCCCAGTGCCATGGGAGTGAATGCCACTGCCATGGCATGCAAAACACCACAAATGGACTTGCTTTTATAGAGGGGATTTATTTGGTTACAAATTTACAGTCCTAAGGTCATAAAACTGTCCAAACTAAGACATCAACAAGAGGTTACCTTCACTGAAGGAAGGCTGGTGGTGTCCAGAACATCTCTGTCAGCTGGGAAGGCACGTGGCTGGCGTCTGCTGGGTCGTGTTTCAAAATGGCTTTCTCCAAAATGTCTCTCAGCTCTCTGCTTGGTTCTCCTGGGGTGTTTCTCCTAAGCATCTGAGGGTCCTCTCTTAGCTTCCCCGGGGCAAACTCTGGGCTTCATTTCCTAGGTTAGCACCTCCAAACATCCTTCTGTCTGCATTTCCAAGCGTCAGCGTGTATGTTGGCTCCTGAGCTCTTTTAAGCACTCCAGTGATCTAATCAAGACCCACGGTGAATGGGCTGGGTCCACACCTCCGTGGAAATAATTTAATCAAAGGTCTCACCCACAGTTGGGTGAGTCACATCTCTGTGAAAACAGTCTAAAGGTTCCACCGAACAAGATTGGGTAAAAAGATCATGACTCTACTTTACTATCCCTTTTAGTGTCTGACAGTTATAGAAAACAGACCCATCAGCCAGTCTGTGTGACCACTTTATGACCAGGACTCTCTTGAGTTCTGACTGGCTGAATGGGTCAGGTCAGTGTGCACAGGTGCTTGTCCTTGAAACATCAAGACTCAGGTTGTCTTGTGTCAATGTTGCTGCAGTTAGGATATCAGCAAAAGTTGCATATTTTAATAGTCCTTGATTATTTTGATACCTTCTGGCAATGTCCAGTTGCATGGATTCTGCAGATGAAATGCCTCCCCAAACAAAGTCTCCTCCCCAAAATATGTGCTCATTTGTACTAATGAGCCAAAAAAAAAAAAATTGTTAGGGATGTGGTATGGGGGAAAAAAAAGGATCATGGCTCTTTATGAGGTCCATAACAGTTTGAAACCGGCACAGCCACCATTGCAGTTAAATCTAATCTTGAATCCACACAAGTTAGATTATACAGTGGGAGATTAAATATAAAGCTCTCAGTGATGGATATGTTACACTCAACATATAGGCCATGTGCCCTAAGGCCAAATGTTGATGTTTCTAAATCACAGTCTTAATTTCACCTCGCCTTTTCCCCGTCTTAACAACAGAATGTTCTAGAAGAGATTATTCTTTTCTTCTGAAGTCTCCCTTGTAATTGTTTTTCTGCATTCTAAGACAAACCGTTAGCAGTCCACTCAGAAACTCATAAAATTTCGAAAGGTCCATAACACCCTAAAAATTACACGCTGAAGTTTTCAAAGTAACGATACTGTTCTGCCATAACCTTATACAGTAAGCACAGGCATTGTAAAAAGTGGAAGAAGAAAATTGTTAATTATCTTCTGAACCCTGCTCCTGTTGCATGGAGATGAAATTGGGATGGGACGAGAAACAAGATGAGAAATATTTACGATGCTCTGGCAGCAGATTTTTCACCATAAATGGTGAGGAGGAAAAGCAAGACTAACACATTCTTAGATACTAGATTAGCACTAATACAGTTCTTCCTCCTAATAGGAGACCATGGCTCCTGGACCAAATAAAGCACTATTTGTGAAGAGTCACTCTGCAATAACCCCCTTCTCTTAAAAAAAAATAAAAAGTGGTGGCTTCACTGTTGATGAAAATGGCTAATTTTCAACAGCTCTGGACTTCATGAGCACATTGCGAATTTCTCCAGTGCTTGAGGTAATGGAGAGCAAAGCTTCTAATGCCGCGAGAGCAGAGCAGACAGAGGGGCATACCTGCTGTGTAAGAGCAGAGGAAACAGAGCCTTGCTCTGGAGCCAACACTCCTGGAGATTGCTCCTGCCAGGTAAACAACGTATTGGAAGTGAAACGGCTTCCGAGAGTGGCTTGCCCACCCCTCCAACAGCCGTGAAATAGGAATGCAGAGAAGAGACTCTCTTTTCATCCTACCCCTGGTTACCTAAAGCTTCACCTCCCCAGGGAGACTCCTCAGCTCCCCAGCCCCTAACCCTTCACCTCTGGCCCCAGGAGAGAACCACACAAGAGGGCAGAGAGAGCTATCTGGGCACACTTCTGAGGGTGTGATCCTGCCCTCCCAGGAGAGATATCTTTGGCTGTCTTGCCCTTCCAAAAAGGCCTCACTTCGTGGGTTGATGACTCCGCTATTAAATATCATGATATTATGTGAGCAGTATACCTGTAGCCAATCGAGTGATGGACCTCTGAAGATATCAGGTCCTAATCCCTAGAACCTGTAAATAATACCTTATTTGGAAAAAGAGTCTTTGCAGATGTAAGTTAAAGATCTCAAGATGGGAGGGTACCTGGGATTAATCAGGTGGGGCCTAAGTGCATTCACAGGTGTCCTCAAAAGAGAGGCAATAGGAGCTTTGGCACACAAATGAGGTGGAGGCAGTGTGACCAAGGGGCAGAGATTGGAATGATGTGGTCAGAAGCCAGAGGATGCTGGCAGCCAGCAAATGCTGCAAGAGGTGAAGGACGAGTTCTCCCCCAGAGCCTCAGGAGGGAGCGAGGCCCTGCTGAACTCAAGCCCTGTGGTCCTGGTTCCAGACTTCTGAAGAACTGTGAGAGAAAAACTTCTCTTGCTTTAAGCCACAAGTTTGCGGTGGTTTGTTACAGCAGTGATGGGAAACTAACACAAGACCCAGCTCCTGTAGAGAATGCAGAAAAACAGAGGATGTTAAGGACCGAGAATTGATACAGAAGGCTCCCTTTGAGCGCTAAGTTCCTAATGGAGAGAAGGCAACAATCCTGGACCTCAGTTTCCAAAGAAGAGTTTGCACTAACTCAGTGGTGCTCTGGCTGGTGGTGAGGAAGGGGAGAATATTCCAGGCAGGAGCTCAGCAGGGACATAGTCTAGCCCTGCATTACCATTTCCAGAAAGCTCCACCACACACACACAAGCGCGCAAGAGACACTGCTTTCATGTGCCCATGTCCAGATGGGGTAACGCAGTCCCTAATAAGATACAGGTGTGGCGCCTGCAGCCCAGGGGCCACGTCCGCTACCCTCAGGAGGGCCGTTGTCACTCACAGGTGATTGCTGCCGGGGTAGCTCTATTTAGGTGCATGTTCAGTGGGCAGACTCGGGGGGTGAAAGTGGAAAATAAAGGATTTAAAACTTGTTTCTAAGCTTGTTTTCCACTCCAGACAGTATTTGATGTGGTCAGGGGCCAGACTCAATCCCTCCCATCCAGATTACAGTCAAAGGGAAGCAGGAAATGCTGCCAAGGGGGAGCCCGGGTGCTGCCGGGGAGGTGATCTTCCAGAAGCTCTTTGCCTGGTTAAGTGCTCATCGCCTTCCAGGACACTGAGGGCAGATCAAAGAGGAGGCCAGAGGGTTCCTTAGACCCCAGAGTGGTGTGAGGGGCATCGTAACATGCGCAGGAAGTTGACGGTCCAGGAGGTGCGGGGAGGTGGGCCCCCCTGAGCAGTGCTTCCCGCCTGAGGCTCACGAGGAAAATGACACTGGAAAGGCTGTCATGGCTGAGCAGATCCCATCCACCTGCCACAGGCTCGGCACCCTTGTGTCGTATCTGACACCCAACAGCTGCCCGTGGGAAGTCCCACCCAGGGTACCAGAGGTCTCGCTGGGACTC
>PVKY010007401.1:0-14965 GCA_004027775.1 Bradypus variegatus
TTTGAGGCTTTGTGTCTTTCCCTGGGGTTTTTGGACAACCTCCTGCCTTGTGCTTTCAGGCTCTACTGTGATTTTATTTCTTGGGTTTGTGCACTGTGTTCACCACTGGGATATCTCTCTAGAAAGAAATCTCAAATCCTGGCCAATATATACAGTTTCCAGAACAGAGCAGGGAAGTTGGCATGAAAAGAGATGAACTCCCAAAGTTTTGACTGCTCTTCAGTTGGGGAAAATTATGCCTTGATCAGAAAGCTACCAAAATGGTCCTCACCACACACACAAACACACACACACCCCTACCTATAAACACATACACATGCATACATTCCCACAAACATACCCACACAAATATACCTCCACCCACAACAGCCCATACCAATTACCCCTACATACATATACACATCAATCATAACCACACACACAGTACCCTCCCCATCAAATATGCTTGATGCCCAAACACACCCCCACACTCCCCATGTGAATTGCTGTTAATAGCCCTATGAGCAAACATTTTCCTTACCCATCTCCTCAGCACACAGATTTTTAGATCAAATATTTCAGTTATCATTGTGTTCTAAAATGAAACAAGATGCAAGTGAGGATAAGTAAAATATTTGGGGGTTTGTCAAAAAGACTTTATCGAAGCTAAAATAGGAGTGTGCACTTCTATTTCTCCTTTGATATATTAGGGGCTATTTGAAATTCAGAATCTTTTTTTTTTTTTTTCATTTAATGTTAGGGAACAAAAGGAATAGGAGCAGAAGGGGGTGGCCCACACAGAGGCTGATTATGGTTCCAGATGTGGTCCAAGCAGGAGTAGTGAGCTCCCAAGCTCTAGAAGTGTCAAGCAGAGGCCTGATAACCCTCTGTCATCTGTTTCTATAAATTGTAGGGGATTCAGATGAACCCAGATATCTTTTTAGTGACAGAGCCAGATCTTTCTAATACAGAAGCTTAGACTGTTAACCTCACGCTGCAATGCCTCTTAAGAAAACTTAATTCTTAGTAATTTTCTTTACCCTCCTCCTCTTGGTCAGTAGGTGAGAATTGACTCTGTGTCCTTCCAAGTTCATCCTCTGGTGCTCCTTTCCTTCTGGAAACATCTCTGGCCAGCATGTCTCTGCTGTGGGCTGGGGAGGGCTCTATGCTGAGCAGCCAGGCCCCAGAATCACCGAGGTGGTTGAAATTGTCCCTTATCTGCAGTAGGTGAGCATTTAGTTCAGGTACCTTTTCTACTGGCACACAAAACTGTTTCAGCAAATACTCTCAAGCTCTGAGCTCACTGAAGAGAACTGTAGCCCTTCTGATTTTTGCAACCTTCTGAGAAGCACATTTTCTCATTTTCCACCCCCCATTCGCCAGGCCCACTCTACTGAGAAAAGAACACCACTGTTCCGGTTTGCTAATGCTGCCATTAATGCAAAATACCAGAAATGGATTGGCTTTTATAAAGGGGGTTTATTTGGTCCCAAATTTACAGTCTGAAGGCCATGAAAATGTCCAAATTAAGGCATCAACATGAGTATGACTTCACCAAAGGAAGGCCAATGGCATCCAGAAAACCTCTGTTAGCTGGGAAGGTACATGGCTTGGGTCTGCTGATCCGGTGTTGTGTTCCAGCTCCTCTTTCAGCTCCTATGCATTCTTCAAAATGTTGCTCTTGGGGTGCTTTTTCCTCTCTTAGCTTCTCCAAAGCATCAGTCAAAGTCTGCTTTCAACAGCCATCTCCAAAATGTTTCTCTCAGCTGCTCTGAGATCTTTCTGTTTGTGCGAGCTTTTGTAAGACTCCAGTGATTAAATCACCCTGAATGGGTGGGGTCCATATCTCCACAGAAATAATTTAATTAAATTGTTCATCCACAGTTGATTGAGTCACATCTCCATGGAAAAACTCAAAGGATTCCAACCTAATCAACACTAATACATCTGTCCCTACCAAGATTGCATTAAAGAACATGGCATTTTGGGGGACATAATATATCCAAACCTGCACAACCACTTACCTGGAGAAAGATCAGCAGATACCTCTGATCCTTTTATGCCCAATTTTCCAAGGGATGGGGGAGTCACAGTCACAGATTTGGAACCTTGGAGATCAATGGATCTAACTTCCTGAGGTGGTTCTAAAGATGTGTATACAAATTCTTTGATATGACTGCCCTTAAGAGGTAGAGCTAATTACCATCTTCTTGAGTGTGGACTGGACTTAGTGAATAGCCCATTAGAGAATAGAATTTTGGCAGAAGTGATGGAATATCACTTCCAAGATTAGATTATAAAAAGACTGTGGCTTTTGTCTTAGGTTCTCTCTCTCGAATCATTTGCTCTTGGGAAAGCCACTGTGAGGCAGCCTGTGGCAAGGTTCATGTAGGAAACTGAAGTCTGCCAACAGGGAGCTTGGTAGTGGATCCTCCAGCCCCAGCAGAGCCTCAGGGTGGATGATTTCATGGCAACCTCCTAAGACACCTTGAGCCAGAACCATCCAGCTATACTGCATCCAAATACCTGACCCACAGAAATGGTCAGATATCAAATGTTTGTTGTTTTAAGCCTCTGTATTTTGGGGTAATTTGTTACATAGCAACAGATAACTAATACACTCCCTATTGTGCAGCTGTGGGGACTGAGGCCCTGCTGAGGGAGTCACTTATCCAAGCTTGCAAATGGCAAGCCAGTTCTTGAAATGAACTAAAAAATTTTGACTTCTTGTCTAGGCTCTTTCCACTCCATCAGACCCCCTGTCATGCTCACTTCCCACTAATAGATGAGAAGAATTTAATTAGGCAAGACTGCCTGCTTGTGAGCTCATGTTCTGGGCAGTGAGGACACGGCAGGGCATGCATTCAATGGTGTAGGGTTTAGTGGGGACAGAGAAGTAGTTATGATATAACAAACCTCATATCTGCCTCTCTTCCTGGGGCTCATGTTTTGTTTGATGAGGGAAGTTCAACCCATGCATATGACTTTTGAATTTAATATAGAACTTCCCACCCAGAAATGACTGAGTGGGTGAAGTAAGTGTAATTTGCCTGGGTTAATTATTTTATTACGCACTTAAGGAAAGTTTATGGAAAAAAAGGAACCTGGAGATCATGAAACTCAACTATTTATATCCTTCCAAATTCTCTTTGTTGGTGTTCTTTGCACAGCTGAAATGGCCTATGTGGACTCCTCAGTGTTCTGCTTTCCTCACTCAGCAAGTGTCCCATGTGTCCCAGGTCCTTGTGTGCTGGGAACTCAGGGCCCTTTGTGTCTGTCACTCTCCTAGACCACCTTCCTGTTTGCCCAGCTCACTCCCTTGCCTCCTGTGTTCCTTGTTCTCAGTGTCCCCAGATCTCTGACCATTGGCTCTGTCCCCAGCTCTTATCCCACACAAGCCCTCTCTGCCTTGCTCACTCATGGAATCATGAATGGGTGGCTTGGACCCAGAGCCTTGGTTCTTTCTCAGCCTCAACTTTGGGCACATCCTCCAGCTCCACATACTGCAGAGGCAGGTAAGCAATGCTCCTGGTGCTCCCCCATCCCTGGAGGTGGCACAGTCTCACTGTGTAGGAGGCCCCTGAGATGCCACTGCCCATGACAATTTCCCTGGTGACTCAGGTCTTGGGGTTCTCAACATGTCACACTCCCCCACCCACATCTGAATCACAGAGAACAGGGAGCGGGTCAGAATGCTAGTTGCTGGGCCCTCACCAAGACCTTCTGCATCTAGAGAGGAAACTTGGGCTCCTGCATTTTGAGCAGCTCCCCAGGTCAATGCTGGTACTCAATAAAGTTGTATAGCTATGGCTCTGTTGTTCCTTGTTTATGATTTGGAGCTTTTAAATACTGCTTGATTGGCCTGGTTTTTAGTAAATCTTGGAAAGACTGTCAAAGGCAACCCTTAAGCCTTCAGCTGTCCTGGGGGCTTTCCTGCACCCCAGTTTTCTCCTTGCTACCTCCCTTAACTTCTTCCCATTGCCTGTTTACATTCATAGCAACAGGAGGTCAGAAGAAGCCAAAGTATTGTTCTCATGGACCATTTGGCTTCTTATTAGAAGCCCAGGGAATGTTTTCCTGAGGGAGGAACTGGCAATTATTGGTCAAAATAACTTCTAAGAATTTCACTGTGTTATGTCTTCTACTATTGAATGCTAAGAGTTGGTTTTATGTGTATTGTACATTAAGGACAGAATTCTGCCATGGAAAGTCTACAGAAAGGACCATGGGTGGGCATTGAGGGGATGCTTCTGAGTTGAATCTCCTGTAACCTCATTTCAACAGTGGGGGTCAGTTCCTCCAGGGCATGCAATTCACTGCTTCCTCCCAAGTAGAGGAAACCACCCCTGACCTGCCTGGAGTTTGTGTAACTTCCCTAACTCCTCTGTGACCATGGGTGGGTGCTCCCGACGTGAGCCTCAGTGGCCTCCACATATAATGAGGGGTTTGGAGTAGATGGTCTGGAAAGTTCTTTCCAGCTCTGAGATTCTGTGATACATGCCACACATAAGAGTCTTTCAGCACTGCCTAGATCATGCCCCAGGTCTAACCTCCTCCACTCCCAGAGGTGGCCTGAACCCACAGCATTCACAACTTTGTCCATTCCCAGGGAAGTATATAACAAAACAAGGCTCCAGACCCAGAGTCCCATGAAACCCAACCAAACTGAAGCATCAGTCAATCCAAGGAGCAACGTTTAGAAAGCGCTGGGGGCGGCAAGCATGTCTGCAGATGGCTGTTCAGTTTGGCGCTCTCAGTGAGTCTGGGCCAGCAGGAGCTACAGCCAGATCTTGACTTTGCAGCATGCTTGGAGGCCTGGGATGCCTGAAATCCTCCCAAGGCATTTCCCCAAACCACTTGCCCCCTGAGAAAAAGCCCCCAACAGTTATGGAATCCAGGAGCCGATGCACAGTGGGAGATGTAATCAGAATCTAAATAAAGCCTGCAGAGAGGACGATGCAGCTTGACACACAGGCACAAGCATGAACCCCAAGCTCCAATAGCTGTTCTCCCCACGTGACAGACAGACTTGGCCGCAGCCTGGAAATACCACCCTGGGTGTTGTCTGTGCCTCCGAGGCTGGCTGCACTCTGAGCCCTGCCACCCGCCCACTAGCCAGTGTTTTCTCTGTGGCTGCAGGCATGATGGCTCCCATTGTTAACATTTTGAGTCTTGTGAACTGTCAGTCAAGGGAGCAATTCACAGCCCGAGATGCACTACCCTGGTGTTGTCCCACCACATGCACTCTTTCCCTGTCCCGCCATCAGCCCAGATTCCTTGGTAGCCCTTGGCAAGTCCTCATCCCTCCAGTCCTCCCTACAGCCACCAAGGAAGGGCGCTGCCTTGAACAGGAGCTGAGACACATCATCTGCTTCGACTTCTGCCCAACAGGGCCCAGGAGTGAAGCAGGCTGAAGGCTCCTCAGATTCCAGGACCTCTGCTGTGGGGGCTGGAACTGTTCCACTAATTGATGCTGACTTCCACAGCTGGGGCCTGACCCCATAAATCCTGACTCTGACACACATCAGCACTACACACCAGAACAGGGTGGGGTCAAGAAGCTGCTACGAATGGGAGAAAGAACAAGGGCCTGATTTTACTCTGAGGACCAGGATGGGGGTACAGTGGGAAGGATTGGCCCTTTCTTTCAAAAAAGAAAATGATTCAATGATATCAGCATCCACTTAGAACCACTTAGCCTTGGGGCCGTGACTGGAGAGGAGCTTCCAGCCCTGGCTCTGCCACTCGCTGGCAGGGTGACCCTCGACAAGTCTTGCAGCATGTCTGGGTCTCAGTTTCCTTATTTGTAAAATGATAGGATATACTGGTTGACAGCTAAGGACTGTCCCTACAATTGTGTTCTATGTTTTATTTCCATTTTAGGGGTTTCCAGTTCCCAAAAGGAGAAGTTTGGGGAGGAGTGGCTGAGGAGACAGGAAGAGGGGTTTTGATGGTGGCTGTGAGGGGAGTTGTACACAGGAAGGTTTTTTCCCAGGATCATGGAAGAATTTTCTCCATCCTGAAGATGAGGAAATAGCCTCAGAGAAGCCAAGTGAGTTCACCAGCTGGAGCATGGTTGAGCCAAGGCTTGGCTCATGCTTCCCTTTGCTCTTTCCATAGAGCCATCAGCACCCTTCCTTTCCTTCCAGTCCCACTTGTCCAAACCCTACTGCCCTCCAGGCCTCCTCTCAGGCTCACCCCCTTCATGGAGACTTCTCTGATGCTCTTAGGCAAGATCAATTGCTCCCCCTACCACGAACCCTATAGCACCTCATCTACCCATCTCTTGGCCACATAAACTTCTCCTTAGACCAGAGACCTTCTGCCTGTCCCAGTGGCCAGAGAGCCCCTTGAAGGCTGGGACTTTAGTTTCTTAAGTCTTCTCTGCAACCCAGGACAGTGAATGGCTCACTGTATGTGCTTGCGAGTGAGTGTGGAATGGAAGTTACTCAGAGCATCCTCCTGCCCTCACCTCAGAGGTGAGACAGTCTGTATAACCCCCAACTCTAGCCCTTGGGTAGTTCTATATATTCAGACACATGGCCCAGTGTAGCCAAGAGACTGAGGGGGAACCCTCTGGAGACTTCCCTAGCCCAGTAGCTCCTCTATCAATTATGCCTCAAAGAGGACTCTCCAGAAGGGGCTCCTAAACCAGGCAAGAGAATGGGGATATGCAAACCCCTAGGCTCGGCTGTGGAGAGCCAAGGAAGGGAGTTTGCTGAGCATATTGAGAATTCTAACCCTTGAGTCGTCATGACTGTAAGCCTTTCCATCCTTCCATTATCTATTTTCACCAAGGTGTCATTCTCATGGACTGTTCGGCCTCCTGTTATAAGCCCTCTGAGGACAAGGACCAAGTATGGGCTAAGTTTCCGTGGCACCTAGTTCTGCACAAAGCACATGGAAGGGACTCAATAAAGAATTTTTAGAGTCAAGTAGACTCTATTATCCTGTCTGCCTCAGGACAAATAGACTTAAAGAATGTCCAGGTATGGAAAGGACTTTAGAGCTCATGTGATAAGTCTAGCCCTGTCCCAAAGATGAGGCTGTCTGAGAGGAAAAGAAGAGATTTGGCCAAAGCTACAGAGCGTCATCTGCCCCATCCACTCTGTAGAATCTGCCTTCTCATTCCACAGTGGGAAACACTGCAAGGGCAGAGGGATGTGGCTTCAGGAGGTGGCAGCACAGGGGCAGTAAAAGAGCCTGGGTTTTGGAGTTAAAAACACCTGAGTTTGAATCCTGGCTCCACGTCTTCCTGTGTGTTGTCTTGGAAATTACTCTTGTTTCTGGGCTTCACTTTTCTTATTTATAAAAGGGAGTTAATGCCCATATTACAAAGTTGTTGTCATGTTTAAAACGAGAAAATGTTTATGGAGTGCTTGGGCAAATAGTAAGTGCTCAAGAAATAAAACCCAATTACTACCTGTCTCTCTCAGTGGGGATATGGCTGGGGTGGGGGTGAGAGGGTATGTTTTTTTGTACCTATGGAGGCTAATGATGCATGTTCCTCATCTCTGATTATGTCATATGCCACCCAGTTTTCCCACATGTGAGGTCCCCCAGGGCAAAAAAATTACAGGGAAATTCAGCCTGTGGGAAGATGGGCTTCTTTCCCCTTCAGGGGCTGCTGGGGCCTAGTAAGGGAACAAGGAAACTGGCCCTGGGACCTTCTTTGGCGGAATAGAGTATCTTGGTCCTTACCTGAACAGCTGTGTGACCTGAAGCAGCTCCTTCTTTTCTCTGAGCTACAAAGTCCCTCCCTGGGAGTGGGGAGGAGAACACCTGCCTTGTCTGCAGCTTGGGGCTGACATGAAGCTCTGCACAGGTGTTTCATACACAGTGAAGTGCAGCCCAAATACCTGGAGTCATTACAACTTTAGTGTAAGCACGACTGTAAGAAAACTAAGAAGCAGAAGGACCTTGCAATGTGTCTTGCTTCAAAACTTTCTTTTTTTAAAGCTGCAGATCAGAGAGGAGGGAGAGAGGTTAAAAAAGGATTCAAGCCAACAGTTCTCCGTTGTCAGCCAACTGGAAGAAAGAAGCGAGTAGCAGAGCTTTGTTTCCAAGGGAATTTGTGCCAAGAAGAGCCCCAGCCAGCCCAGCTGGGGCCTGGGGCCAAAGCCTCGTCGGGGTCAGCCGCCCTGCCCGCCCTCCTGGATCCCCTTTCTTCCATGTGGGTTAGTCTGAGGCTCTTTTAGTGCTTGGTGAGGTGCCAGGAAGCCTTCTGGGCCTGGCTCTCTGGGCTGGGTCTGCTGCTCCTACCAGGGAGGTGGAGAGGCAGGAAAACCTCCTGCTGTGTATGATTCGGAGGCTTAACCGGAGACAGCCTTGTGACTGCCCAGCTTTCAATCACGGCTGGGAGTGAGGGCCAAGCTGAGGAGGCTGGGGAGGCTGGGGAGAGGTCGGGGAGAGGCTGGGAGGAGGTTGGTGGGGAGAAAAGGGACCTGTGGAAGGCTCAAGAAGGCTGGGAGAGGGATGGGGGGTGGGGGGGTTGAAGAGGGAGGGATGATGCGATCCTTCTCTTTTTGCTTCTCCTGCCTGCTGCAGAGTAGGCTCCATTTTCCTCGACTTTAGCCTTCCCTATTTCTCTGACTAGTTGACTTGCTTGACTTTCTCACTCTCTCTTGAAGCAAAGTCAAAGCACTGGAAGCAGCCTCCCTTCCCTCTTCTCTCTTCTCCGGTAGCCTGTCCTGGTCTGGGCATCACAGACACCCCAGCTTGCTCCCTGGGCTACTGGTCAGCTGCTATTCTGCATGGCACAGGCCTTCCGTACTTTCCTCAGGTCGCCGGGGGGCTGGGGGGCTGGTGACGGTGGGGACCTTGGTGGTGGGCATGCTGCCAATTTGGGAAGTCCTGAAAGCCATCCAAGGCTCAGTTAGACAGGGATGAGGAGATGGAATTGGCCAGACCTTTGCTAGGCAGCCGCCACCCGCAACCGCTGAAACCTTACCTGGGCCCAGGCAGCCGCGCTGACAGATGGGGCAAGGCCGCTGGGAAGGGGCTTTCTCCCATCGGATGCACCAGCGAGCCACAGGCTGGCGGCTGGGCCTGACGTTTCATTCCTTTTCATCACGGTGTTAAATGACAAATGGTCCTGTTCGCAAGGCCTGGCTCCAGGGCAGGAAGGGGAGGCCGGCAGAGGTTCCTGCTTCTTCCCCAGTCCTGGGGAGGTATCTGGCTCACCTAGAGAGGTCAGAGATGGCATAGGTCTTAGAGTCAGCTCCTCTGACTCCCTTATTTTATAGATGGGGAAACTGAGGCCCAGAAAAGGGAAGGGACTCAATCAGTGGCAGGGCCTGTTCCTGAACCCCAGCTTCCTGGCCCTTGGCTCTTTCCCTCTATTGCCTCTCATTGGATCAAATTTGATTTGATTTGAATCTATTTGTAAAATCCAGGCAGCCCCTAAGAGTCTCCCTGAGTGCCTCTTTGTTGCTCAGATGTGGCCCTCTCTCTCTCTAGCTAAGCCACCGTGGAAGGTGAACTCACTGCCCTCTCCCCTACATGGGACCTGACTTCCAGGGATGGAAATCTCCCTGGCAATGCAGGATATGACTCCTGGGGATGAATCTGGACCTGGCATTGTGGGATCGAGAACATCTTGACCAAAAGGGGGATGCAAAATGAAACGAAGTGAAGCTTTGGTGGCTGAGAGATTTCAAATGGAGTTGAGAGGTCGCTCTGGTGGACATTGTTATGCACTATATAGATAATCCTCTTTAGGTTTTAATGCACTGGAATAGCTAGAAGTAAATACCTGAAATATCAAATTCCAACCCAGTAGCCTTGACTCTTGAAGACGAGTGTATAACAATGAAGCTTATAAGGGGTGACAGCATGATTGTGAAAACCTTGTGGATCACACTCCCTTAATCTAGTGTATAGATGGATGAGTAGAAAAATGGGGACAAAAACTAAATGAAAAATAGGGTGGGATGGGGGGATGCTTTGGGTGTTCTTTTTTACTTTTATTTTTTATTCTTACTCTGATTCTTTCTGGTGTAAGGAAAATGTTCAAAAATAGATTGAGGTGATGAATGCATACTATATGATGGTTCTGTGAACAGTTGATTGTACACCATGGATAATTGTATGGTATGTGAATATATCTCAATAAGACAGAATTATAAAAAAATAAGTATGAATCTAAATAAAATAATTAAGTTTGGAAAAAAAAGAAAATCCAGGCAGCCCCAATGTGGACCTTGTCATCTATAACTTACCTTGGCAACCCTCCAAATTGCGCTCCCACTTCCAGCCTCCCCACTTCAGCTCTAAACAATCATGCCTGTTTCCCCATTGCATATGTGATTTGCTTATGTGCAAAGTCCAAACTCTTTGTCCTAAGGGCTATTTCTAGCCTCATCTTTCTCCACAATCTTACACTTTCTCCAGATTTTTGTAGAAATAGACCATCCGCCCTTCTCCAAATATCCTCCCAGCTTTCTCTTCTCCATGCTCTTCTTGCCTACATCAGCAACCCTGCTTCATGCTGCCCTCTCCTTCCCTCACTTCTCTAGCCACAGGAACCTCCCTTCAGGCCTCAGACCCAGCAAGCTCCCTCCTACCCTGGAGCTGCTGGCTCTCTGCCTGAAACCCTTCCCATCAGACTACCTCCCCTGCACCCCCACTTTTTCCTGGCTGACTCCTACTATCCCTTAAAGCTAAGCTTTGAGGTCTGCTTCCTTAGTGTCCAGCCACCCTTTCCTCTCACATCACTTCTCCCTTCACAGAACTTAAAATATTGGAATTGACAGTAATTTCTCCTTCTCCACACGACGATGAACTGCTTACAGGCAAGGGCTATGCCTCATTGGCTGTAGGCACCCCTGTGTTTAGCATTTAGTAAGCACTTAATAAAACATTTGTTGAGTCAAAGGAAATCTCTTCCTTACTGGTCTGAGAGCTCCTCAGAGGTAGGACTTGCCTCTTCATTGCCAGGACATCCAGTGAAGTCAGTACCTGCCTCAAATTGCCTGTAATTGCTTACTAAATTGAATTTCACGTAGTCTGCTCCAGGGGATAATAATCAATAGTGTTTTCTATCTTTAAATAACCCCTGTTTGCAAAAAAAAAAACCAAACAAAAACAAAACAAAAAAACCCCCAAACTTCCAGGCTGTCTTGGTTAGCAACCATGGTAGGTTTTCAAAGGTGAAAAGCAATTTGCCACAAGCAGAGAATGACAGATACTCAGGGTGGCAGAGGAAGGAGGGAGGGAAGCAATTATGGGAGGGGGAGGGAGAGGAGAGCAGGCTGTCAACCCCAGCTCCTCAGCTTTTCCTCGCAAGCGAGAAACAAAACAAAAGGTTATTCTCAGACAAATCCCATTTGCTCTTTAAGGGGCCAGGAAAATAGTTTGTCATCCTTTCTGTGTCAGGTGTCTGTGCCTGTGAGCACGCGATATCCTGATGATGCTGGAGTTGCTGGCCAAGAGCCCGAGGACTTTGTGAGTCACCCGAGGGAAACCACCACCTTATTCAAAACCTAATATTTAGGAATATCTCCCCGAAGAACAGTCTCTGCCAACTCTCGGCTGTAGGCAATTAAAAAGGAAATTCTCTCTTTTGGTCACTCAGTCATGTTTGTTGAGGATCTGCCAGGTCTTCACTCTCAAAGTACCTAAATTTTAGTGGGAGGAGACAGATTAAGCATGGCTATACACACAAGTAAATAAACAAGAAAACATCAGACCGTGCTCTGCAAAGAAATACCATGCCATGGTATGATAGGCAGTGATGTAGACCTCGAGGTCAGAAAGGACCTCCAGAGAAAGCAACTTTTGAACTGAGGCCAGAATGACTCAAAGAAGCCAGCCACAAGAAGATGGAGATGAGGTTTCCAGGCAGAGGACACTGCAAGTGCAGCAAGCTGGCTGGGTTTGAGGTCTGAAAGGAGGCCGTGCAGCCGGAGAAGAGGAGGGAGGGAGAGAACCACATGAGACTGGTCAGAAGCAGAGGCTCCGTATGATCTTGACCTCCGTAAAACTGGGATTCACGTGGAGTGGGGCTTGGTGGCAAGAGATTGGCGACTCAGGAGATGGGGTTCTAGAGACAGGTCTTCTCTTGACTTACCATAGGACAGGCCTGGGGCAACAGGCTTTCCATCTCTGGGACTCTAACTTCTCTTCTGTCCTTTGCGTCACTTCTGGGGGCATCCAACCATCCTAGCTCTGCAAAGCTATGCTATCCTCATACATATTCTCTGTGGTACAGATGAAAACAAGATAAAACATGATCTGCTCCATCAATATTAATCTACCTGAAGGAACCCAGCAACCATCCTCTAAGAGCTGCACTTTCTGGGGGTCTGGACTAGGCCCCCTCGTAAGGTAAAGACTGTTCCTTAGCCCCCACAACTCTCAGTGACTGGTTTTTCTCACCCCGATGGCTGGTCTACAGCTGGCTGCGTCCTGGCCCCAGGATATGGACTGATGGGGGTAGCTGGAGATTCAGAGAGTCCCATTGCAACCTTGGGGGCGTCAGCCTCAAGAAACCCCAACAGGCTCCTTAGACGCAGGCCAACGCCCAGGACTTTCCTCTCCTCCTGACTTGGGGTGACAAGAGTGTGGATTTTGGCCTGTGAATACGACACACTAAACTCGTGTGTGGCAACCGGGGGACCACCCAACCCTGAAGAACTGGCCTGCCTCATGGCAGGGTGGGTTATTTTCAGGCATAGACTTGTTTTTCCTGGCACTGGGGAGGCCACATGCACTGGAGGCTGGTATATTTAGCCTCGTGGCAGTGAGTGTGAGGAGCTTCTGTGGGCTTTATTTATACAGGGTGGGGAGAGGGAGGGAGAGAGAGACACTTTTTTGTGTGTAAACAGAATGTTACATGGGAACAGAACCATGTATAACCCATTAAACTGCCTATCCTGACAGATGCTAGTAATATCTACAGTATGTGTGGTGTTTCAGGCAGTACCAGTAACGCACTCCAGCTGAGCACTTGGGTTCTGAAGAACTTTCTTAGGCAATGCTTGCTAATTAACACCAGGGAAAACCTCACATCCCAGGGTGAACACAGAATCCTGGGATCCCCAGGAAGCAGGAGCCTCCTCCAGTATCCTAAGCTCATGAAACCCCTTTATGAATCCCCACCCCACACCCCCTCAGTCCCATGTTGGTCCAATCCAAGCCTGAACACTTCCAGCAGGCGGGAGTTCATGGTTGCAGTCTATTTCTTCCTTGGATCACAGATTCTAGAAAGTTCTTTCTTACATTAGTCAAAAGTCTGTCCTCTATCAAACTTTCACTTTCAGACCCTCGTCATGCCCTTTTGGCCCAGATAACCTCTGATTCCCTCTCACATGACTGTACATGGGTGGCTGTTGGAAGATAGCTCTCCCCATCTGGCTGAACTGTTGAGTCCCTTTGTCTCTTTCTCCTATGATATGGCTTTTTTTTTTTTTTAAATTGCAGGAAGAGTTTATTTAAAAAGAATCAAACACAAAGGGCAAAGCATACAGGCAAAGAAACAACAATAAATATTTGGAAAGGTCAACAGATGGATGGTGTTCTAGTTTGCTAATGCTGCCAGAATGCAAAATACCAGAAATGGATTGACTTTTATAAAAGCAAGTTTCTTTGGTTACACAGTTACCGTCTTAAGGCCATAAAGTGTCCAAGGTAACGCATCGACAATCGGGTACTTTCACTGGAGGATGGCCGATGGCGTCTGGAAAACCTCTGCTAGCTGGTGTTAGCTGGGAAGGCACGTGGCCGGCATCTGCTCCAAGTTCTCATTTCAAAATGGCTTTCTCCTAGGACATTCCTCTCTAGGCCACAGCTCCTCTTCAAAATGTCACTCTCAGATGTTCTTGGGGCATTTTTCTTCTCTTAGCTTCTCCAGAGCAAGAGTCAGCTTTCAATGGCCATCTTCAAAATGTCTCTCATCTGCAGCTCCTCTAGCAGTTCCTGTGCATTCTTCAAAGTGTCCCTCTTGGCTGTAATAATAAGCTTGCTCCTTCTTTCTCAGCTTATATAGTGCTCTAGTAAACTACTCAAGGCCCATGCTGAATGGGTAGAGCCACACTTCGATGGAAATCATCTAATCAGAGTTATTGCCTACAGTTGGGTGGGTCGCATCTCTGTGGAAACACTCAAAGAATTACAATCTAATCCAAATGTTCCAACTTGATCAACACTAATATGTCCACCCCCACAGGACTGCATCAAAGAACATGGCTTTTTTGGGGGGATATAATATATGCAAACCAGTACATTCCACCTCCCGGACCCCAGAAAAACATATTCTTTCCAAATACAAAATAGATTCATCCCATCACAATATCACAAAAACTTAAATCATTTCAGTAACAACAGTTAAGTACAAGATCCCATCAAAATCAGTTACAGGCATGGTCTGTCCAAATGCAAAATTATCTTCTGGCTCTGTACCTGTGCAACTTAGAACAAGTTATCTGCCTCCAATACACAAAGGAAGACATTCATAGGATAAACATTCCCATTACCATAAGGAGAAAGAGGCAGGAAAACAGGGTTTAAGGAACCAAAACAATTTCTAAAACCCACAGGGCAAACTTCATTATATTTCAAAGTCTGAGAGTCATTTAGAGACTGGTGTTTTATCCTTGGGACTTGAGACAGCAGGAGTCCAACCCTTTCCAAGGGCCTTTGCAGCAGCCCTTTCCTCCTCTCCAAACACCGGGGTGAGTGCTCCAACATATCCACACACTGGGGAGACCACCTTCTCGGCCCCACCCTCCTGAAACACCAGGGCAACACCCGGATTCTCTTCTATCTCCAGGGCACATGCTCAACCCCTTCAGAACAGTGGGGTGGCAGCCAGGCTCTCCCCAATCTCCTGGGAATGTGCTCCACCCTCTTTGAGGCCAGAGGTGGCAACACCTTTCCTGAACATTGCGGTGGAAGGCCCACCCTCGACCTCTGGGGCAAACTCACCCCTTCCATGTGTGTGGGCGTGTGGGCCACTCCGCTCTCCCAGCCTGAACCTCTTGACTCC
>PVKY010007402.1:0-14972 GCA_004027775.1 Bradypus variegatus
AAGAAAAGTAACAGAAAATGTTTGCCCTAAGTATTCATTTCACAAAGAATAAAATATTGGGGTTGAAAAAATCTTTTTTATGAATTTTGTATTCTATTCCATGACATTAATTTTAGTGCATTTCAATTTTTATTCACATTATACGTATATATTTTCTTTTTTATAATTAACTAAAATCATAGGAAGACTGAGTGGGGATATTACGTATCAAATATAAAGAAGTAGATATGCAATGAGTTTTAGTTAACTAATATAAAAATTGCTTCATTTTCATTTTCTTGTAATTACAATATTTATTAAAATGGTTGTTAAATAGCACAAAATGCTAAAATAGACTTATAAAGGCAATTCATTTTACATGCTCAGTTATACAATTTAAATGAATAATATGTTCTTTATATTTTAATAAATGTGCATGAGTTTGACTTGAGGTGTAATACTATGTAAAAAGCAGAGAAAGAGAACTTACATCCTTTTGGGGACTGCCCTACAAAATAACTAACAGGTAAGTGTTTTTGATCTACTATGAAGGTAACTTTTTCAATTTTCTAAGTGTAACTAAAAGTCATTTAAAGTAACTACCTAAATGGAAGTGATCACACACATTGTTCTGACTGAATATTTTAATACCCTGAGTGACCTATGCATAAGTACAGGTACTAATGGTTGGATATGAGAGCTACTGAAAATTCCCAGTGTTTAGGTAAATTTTTCAGAAAAATTTTGCTTTGGTGTTTAATATTTCCACATTAAATATATCATTGACTTAAAAATTGAGTTTTAAATAATCTTGGAGAAAAATGCATTAAATATTTGTTAGTTATTAAGCCTTTTAACAAGAGTAAGTTTAGGAGATTTTGAAGAATTCCTGAGTTTATATAAGGCCATGTTTTTCCTGGTTCTCTTCCTACACACCTGCCTTATCCCTTCCTTTAGAAGTTCCTCTCTACCTACCATCTGCCACTCACAGGTTTCCTTTTACTCCCTCAAGTCAATGCAGACTTCAGCACCTGGACTCCATTTTTACCACATGCGAAGAATTTAAATGTCAGTGTGAATGGTCTATCTAGTACTCTAGTCTTCACTCAAAGTTCTTTGATTCTCTCATCTCTAATGCCCTTTCTCTCCATTCCACTTCTGCTATTCACCTCTGCAGCTGCATGCTGTGTAGTCCTACACAAAACTGCTCCATCTCTGAACACTTAAACTTCTCAGAAAGGTAACCCACTCTGAACACATACCTCCTTTATTCTTACAACATCTCACTCTGTACCACTAGTTCTGAATATAAGCTTCAAGACTTCGTGTTTTTTAATTATTCTTTCAATCTATCATCCCCTCCTAAATTTACCAGTGAATCCCACAACCATGCAGATTAATGCCATTACGAATTCCTGATCTTCACATTTAACTGGCTCCTCAATATTGCTTACCTGTTCAGCCATTTTCTGCAAACTTCCCCCAGATGTTGTTTCAAAATTTCAAAGTCCTAAAGCCTCTTACCATACGTTTTGAAGTAGATCCCTTCTTCTTATAGCTTTCTCTTATTTAACCTATTGTGTTTGTTCTTTCCCTCCACCTGCACTCCAGATCCCATTCCCTTGTACCTCCTCAGGGGACTCATATTTTTACTGTTTCTTATATCCATCTGGGTGCCCATTGCTATTTTCACTTCTTATTCTTACATACTTTACAGTCTACTGATTCTTATTCTCTTAAATACATGTACTTCTCTCTCTTCATGGCCACTACCTAATTTACTTCTGTTTCTCAAAATTGCCTGGATTACTCTAAAACATAGAGCTAATTCCTCTGTCTCTGTTCTTAGTCTGCCTGATATTTGACCTGCCCCAATTCATTTTCCATATTGTCACCCAAGTAATTATTTTCCAAAAGCACATATCATCCTATCTTACCCTATCTAAAATCCTTCAACATCTCTCCATATCATTATAAAGGAAATAAAAGACCCTGATCCTTTAGCCTTCTACTGAGTTGCTTCCCAAACATTCTCTTATATTTTGTGTCTGTGCAGTACTGAATTATTGGTATAGATGGCTGTTTCATGCCCATATGCCTTTGCTCATGTCCTTCCCCCTGCAAGAAATATCTCCTAGTGGGTGAACTCCTTTTTATTCTTTAAAATCCTGATCAGGCATTACATACCCTGTGAACCCCTCCGTGATCCCTCCTTTCCACCTCTCTGTCATCTCCTGACAGAATTTATTCTTTCCTTGTACTACTTCTACACCATGTAAACTCTTATAACTACTACATATAATACCCTGTATTTACTTATTGTAGATACTGTTATTAGACTATCGTTCTCTTCTTGCTTATTGTATGTCAGCCATTGTAGTCTTTGTATCCTCAGTGTATTTAAGTTTGTTTTTGAATCCTCAGGGCCTCACACATGGGAGGCATAGAGCTTCAGAACCTTTTTGGTGAGCTGAGCTGAATGGAACCAAATCTCCATTATAGTTTTTTAACATAGTATTGTGTTTAATATATGAGTGTGTGTGTGTATCCTGTATAAAATGCTTGGTAAATGTTTGTGGAATAAATGAAAGGCAGAATCAAAAATAGTGCTGGAAATACTTCTTTATCTCCATGTTACAAGTCAACTTTCACATATATGCCCTCTGGTAAGAAGTCTTCAATTCTCCCTTGAATAATAGCTTCTGTTCCATTCCTATCAAACTTAAAGCTCTTTAAACAAATCTTCTGTATTGTAGACATATTCTGCCCTGCCCCCTGCTGCCTGCGACTCTGCATACATTCTTTTCTCTTGTGTTCCCATGTACTTAGGTTTCCCCTTACTTTAAGGGGAACAGCTTCCCAAATACCTAAGCCTAGTGGTATTCAAGTTCAGCTGAAATCTGGCTCTTATCTACAGTTTCATGTTTATTTTCCCTACATTCAAGTGAAACTTTTCTACTTGTCATACTGTTTTAATCTTGCACTTTCTCACTGCCACACTTTTATTCATATGCCACCTCTACTAGAGTATCCTTCCCATCCCTGCTTAAGAATTATCTACCTAACCTTTAAGATTCTATTGAGATGTCACAATCTTTTTGATTCCTGTAATAGCCATGCTCTGTCCTTCCTCTGAACTAGTTCTTTAGTCACACCATCCATATGCTGTATATGACATACTGTTTTTCTCTTGTAGTTAGAAGGTCTGAAAGTCTGTAAGACCTTAGAGCATAGAAAACCCCTTTGGGGAGCCAAACAGGACCTTACTACATTCAAGTAATAGACTTGTACTTAAGCCCATGTATAAGAGTGTGTGTGTGTGTGTGTGTGTGTGTGTGTGTGTCCCCTCCATAAAATGCTTTGTAAATGTTTGTGGAGTAAATGAATCAGAGGCAGATTATTGGTAGGAGGCTGGTAAAAGAATTATTTGGTACACATTAGATGATGCTACCTTCTCAGGTTTCCTGCCTCCCCAGGCCTCCCCAGGCCTGTTTGCCCAGGCACTACCTAGGCATACAGGCAAATCATGAATGCATTTATTTTAACAATTGGTTTACTGAATTGGAATTGTCTGTGCAGATATATTCCCTTTCTAGATAGTATATACCATGAGGCCAGGTAACCAGGCTTTTTCACTTTTAATAATGCCTCACAGATGGTCTTATTAACTAATGGAAGATATTGTGAAGGTAAAATGAAACAAGATAGGAAAATGTAATTATAAATAAAACCTCTACTTACACATAGTAAGGCAAATCAACTATAAATTATTTTCTTTCTAGCTGGGATTCCTATTTATACTATTGCTTTTCTCTAATCCATTATCCACACCTTTTTAAATGATAAATCCTATCATATTAGTGCCCTACTTGAAACACTTCAGTGCTTCCTGTTGCTTCTATAACTTTGTTACCAGAGCCCATAAAACACTGATTTCAGTTTTTCCCATTTCTCCAATTTCAGCTTCAGCATTCTTTTCTTCTTTCTAAACTTCAGTCATGCTAGTTTTTCATCAAGTTCTAGAATATGCTGGACTTTCTTTTTTCCCAACCCAGGGTATTAATATCTCTGTTCCCTCTACCTACAACACTCTTTCCTACTCTTCATCTACCCTCAGTCCTCAGCCTAGATGATCCCTTTTCAGAGAGGCCTTCCTTTTTCAGGTATCCCATTCTAGACAAGCTTTCTTTGCCTTTGCACATTCTCCTTTTTTTGCCTTCTTTGGAGATTACATGTTGTATAGTAAGGCCTGAAACTCCATGTGCTGCCTTGTTATCTTTGAACCTCACAAGGCCTCCAAAGGCCTAGCCATGAGTTCCTGTGCTTCTGCCAGATATGCTCCCACACAGTGGGAAAGACTTTCCATTTAGCTAGTTCCTCTAGTAGGACCAGCTGCACCCTACCTGATCTTCTACCTAACAGGTTTCACTTTCCTGCTAGCCTGATAAAATTACACAGACAGACCAATCACATCCTTCCACAGGAACCAAGGGTCACCCCTCCCTCTGGTCACTACAAAGCCTGCCTCCCACAGCTCCTGCTGGTTCATTCTGCTCCTGAGTGCAACCCCTGTGTGGCCTCCATGTGTACAGTGGCCTTCTCTTTTGGGATGTGAATATATGTAACTAATAAACTGCCGCCTAGCACATCTGTCCATTGTCAGGTGCCATGTATTTAGCCATCTTGAACTAAGGTTGGGGATCCCTCCCTCACCAACAGGGTGAATAGGAGGTGGTTAGAAATCGGCACCACAAACAGTTTGGCTCCATCACAAGTGAGAACACCTGGACAGCTTTAACTAACTACTACTTTGCTAACTAACTGGTTTCTGATAGGGTGAAGGTCACCTGGGATGGAACTGTCACTTGCTGGCCAGCTTACACTTTAGCTCACTCTGGATTCTGCTGTCTCTCTGGGCTACTACTATCTCTTACCACTCTAAAGTGCTTTTCTCACCCCTAAGGCAAGAACTATCATTAATAGATTAAATCCCACTGTGAGCTGCCACTGCATACAGCCTGTGGCTGGCAGGTAGTCTTTGGGACTCCTTCTATCCAGTCTAAGGCAGGAGGACCATTGACAAATGTAGATAGAGGAAGACAGGAGGTTTTTATTCTATCATAACTGTTTCCATTGACCGTCTCAGCACTCACAACGTAAATGCCAGTCCAATATTTTTTAGATCTTTTTGGGTTCTTGTGGCAACATGTTCATTTACAGATTTTACTCATACTGTTGTTGTTCTTTACAAATGGCCCCAACTTAAATGTGGACTCCTTGAACAGATTCTCCAATTTAGAATCTGTCCAAATCACAATATAACAGGCACTCCCATTAAGTGCCCTCAGAGACTCCTTCACTGTAGAGGCTTTGGCAACCTCCTCTCAAGCCTCTTGGAGTCTCTGAACCACCTATGATCGACATAAGTTGTCCATGGTCTTCAGATGCAAGAAAACTGTCCTCCTGGGCTCCATTCTATACACCATTAGAAGAGCAATTGTCAGTCACACATGGCTCTCACACAGACCCTGCCCCTGTGCCCTTTATCAATTGAGTTACTGAAGCAGCACCCGCCTTCAAGCTTGGTAAGGCTACCAAGACCTCCTGGATACAGGATGGAGCCAACTGAGCCCTCTGGCCTCTTCCACCTAGAGGAGGGGTGGTTTCCCCTGTTCTCAGTCCCTTGACAGATACCAGTGGTGCTGGGGCAGAACACCCCTCTCTCAGACCCTTTGGCTACCTAGGAAAGACCTTGGGATAAAGTAAGTGAACAGCAATGGGAGGTGGTACACTGTATGGCTGACATCACCACTATAATAAGCAATGCAATTCAGGGTAATGTTGCTGCTTTCCACTCCTTAACCAGGATATTCTTGATGAAGGATGGAATCCACGTAAGGGTCAGCACAGTTGCCTTGGATACCCTGGCCAACAAGTGAACCCATCTGGAAATTTTAATAAACTTTTGGGTCATTGCCTAAGAGTTGCCCCCTTTGGGGTAAAGAACTTTGGGAATCTCTTCCCTCAAATATTCCCAAAATAATTCAAGGTAACAGATGTCTCTCTCTATATACCAAGACTACAAAAAAGGCCTCATTGGGACACTCCTTACCCTCTTTGGAGCTCCAGTTACTGATAGTGACCAAGGCACACATTTCATTTCTCAGAATACACAATGCTGCTCTTTGGAAAAAGCATTCAATGGAATTTTCACCTCCTTGATAGGTCTCAAGGACCTATCAATTGAGAGGCCAACTGGGCTCCCCCAAAACTCTTTAAGTTACAAAATGACAGGACAAATGGATCCCCAGCTGGGTGTCACTAGTGCCACAGGCATTGATTAGTCTAAATTTATGCCCCTAGGGACATATACCCTACAAGAAAGCCACACAGGTCCCTGAATTGCCTTTATTGGACATAAAGAGGGACACCTCTAAAGTGCATGTTTTTGAGGATCATCTCCCCATGTGGCCCTTTCCCTCCTGGTCAAGTACCCACTTTATTTCCTAGGGAGACATTTCTCCTACTCCCTAAAAGTGTTGTTATTATTAAAGTACATGTTTGATGTAAAGGCATCAGGGATCAATTGTATCATATAGCCTGAAGTTCCATGTGCTGCTTTGTTGTCTTTGAACCTCGGAGGGCCCCAAAGTCCTAGCCATGAGTTCTGCTCTTGCCAGATATGTCCCTATCCAGCAAGAAAGGCTCCCATCTGGCCATTTCCTTTATAGCTGGACCAGCTGCACCCCACCTGGTCTTCTACCTAATAAGTTTTACCTCCCTGCTAGCCTGCGAAATTATTCAAACAAACCAATCATATCCTCCCACATGAACCAAGGGTCACCCCACCCTCTGGTCACTACAAAGTCTGCTTCTCACAGACCCTGCTGGTTCACTAAGCTCCTGAGTACAACACCTGTGGGGTCCTGCATGGTGTACAGTGTTTTTCTCCACCAGGCTGTGAGTATATGTGACCAAAAAACTGCTGCCAATCATGTCTGCCCAATGTTTGGTGTCGTGTGTGCCATCTTGTGCTATTTAGGGAAGGATGTCCAGCTTCCTGAATAGGAGGTTGTCAGAACACTTGCCTTTTGAATTCTCTTCCTAAATGCTTCTCTTTCTGGAACATGCAAATTTATTAAAGTAATCAGCATCTCTTTCCTAATGAAACAATTTTGTCTTCAATATGCCTATAACAAATGTGTGTATGCATGCATGTGTATATATGCATGTATGTGCTATATGTGTGTGTGTGTGTGTGTCTGTCTGTATCCTTTTGGACATCTCAACTTAAATATCCCGTTACAATCTTATGTTTACAAGTCCCAATATGAATTCTTTCTCTCCCCAAACATGGTCTATCTCTTGTATTCTTTACATCACCACACACTCACTTGCCTGCCTGTCAGAAATCCAAGAGTCATTCTAGATTCTTCTCTTTCACCCTCACATCTAATCTGTCACTAAATTCTATTGATTTCACTTCAGCAACATCTTTCAGATCTATCTCTTTTTCACAATTATCTTAGTTCAGTATCATTATCTCTAACTGGAGTTAGTGCAATTGCCTCCAAGAATGTTTTCCTGTTGCCTGTTTACTTTTGCAATTTCTTACAATCCCCAAAAGTCCACCCTCCACATTGCTGTCAGAAGATCTTTCAAATATTCAGTTTCGATAATGTTAATACATTGTTTAAAACCCAAGACAAATTCAAAAGATTCAGAATCTGTTTCATGTCCACCTCTCCTGTTTCAGTTTTCCGGCTTTTGTTTCCTGAACTCCAGCTACCCCTTACTGGCCAAGCTTTCTTTTTCCCTTTGCATCTCCTCCTCCCACTTCTCTTCTTCTCCCAGCTAACTGCAACAAACCAGGGTCCACTGCTTTGAAAACTTCTCTGACCTTCTAGGCCTAAGGGTCAAGTCAGGCTTTGCTTATATTGTGTTTCCAGCCTAACTCTTGGGTTCCTCCATCAGAGTACTTAGCTCGGCCCACAGAATTGCTTACTTGCCCACGTGTCCCACCCGACCGGGAGTTCTGTGATAGCAGGAACTGTCCTATCTGTGTACCCCCCACTCCCATCTAGCCCAGCGTTTGGCGTCGTGTCCCCAAAGGGGTCACTCAAAGATAACTGAATGAAAAAACTGAGTAGAATAACGGTGAAGACTGAAAATAAAGTACTTGGATGGAGACGCTTCAACTAATTGTTCCTTTCAGCTGAGGAAGGTTTTGATTTTAACTTGTCTTGCCTCCACCTAGGACGGCAATCGTGCGAGAGAATGTATTCTGTGTGATGTAAACCTTTTCTCAGGTTACTCCATGACAACCCTAATCGTAGCACGGACCAGACTCATCAGGAGAAAACCGGCCAGCCCCGTGGTGGCCGGAAAGGCTGCTCTGACGAGGGCTGGACCCGGTCGTCAGCAGCGCGTAGGGCGGCCTCGCTCACAGAGGAGTCCTCGCTCACACAGGAGGCCTCGCTCACGCAGGCGGCCTCGCTCACAGAGGAGGCCTCGCTCACGCAGGCGGCCTCGCTCACAGAGGAGGCCTCGCTCACGCAGGAGGCCTCGCTCACGCAGGCGGCCTCGCTCACGCAGGCGGCCTCGCTCAGAGGCGGCCCTCGCCCTGGGCTCAGTCCTATGCAGGCGGCCCGCCTCGCGCCTCCGTGTTCTCAGGCAAGCAGGGCCACAGGCCAGGTTCCCGAAGGCTGTTCACGCAGGCGCGCCCCGTCCAAGGGGAGCCTGTCAGCACTACAAAGAGGTCCCCCGCGGCTTCCTCCGCCCGCCCCGACGCTACCAGAGGAGCAGCGACCGCCCGGTGCGCCCAGTATAGCCGGATAAGCGCGCGCCGCCGACTTAACGGTTGTGGCTCGGCGGGGCCGCGCCCGTCCTCGGGGCCTAGCGCCCGAAGCCCCGCCCCGCGCCCGCTTCGCGCCCTTTGGAGCCGCCGCCAGCCCCGCCCCCGCCCGTGCCTGCTCGCCCCTGCTCCCCGCAGCCGCATCCTCCAGGCGCGAGCAGACGCGCGGCCGGAGCTGTTCCCCGACGGGCAGCGGGGCGCTCGGTCTCCGCGTCTGGGCTGAGCGCGGCGACGCTGCTGCCCCCAGATCCTCCTGTTTCTTGAGGCGGTAGGTGGCCACGGAGGATGAGCGAGTTTGGGAGGCAAAAGTCGGGGCTCGGGGTGTGAGAAGGCGCGTGAGGCGTCGTCTCGGGGCCCAGCCACCGGGAAAGTTGAGGCGACGGAGAGAAACTCTGGGGTCGGTCGGGACCAGTAGGTCCCCAAGGAGGTTATAGAGTGGGATGGGAGTGAGCAAATCGGGTGAGGAGGAAGGAAAGAGCTGTGGCTGATGTGAGAAAACCTGGCGGAGGGCAGGTGGCTGAGGGAGATTTAAACAGCTGAGGGAATTGGACACACACACTCACACACGCAGGCCTCTCAGAAGTAAGTAAATGTGTACACAGCGCCCTCTGTGTCCCAAGACCTGGTGATAGATGATCGAATGGCTTGAAGACTTTCTTGGAGACCCCATGGCGTGGCTACCTCGTTGCCTATTTATGGCAAAAGTTTTTCATTTCAGGAATTTAGGCAGTGCTACAGAAAAGGGCAGTCATACTGGTTACAGTAACCCACGAACACCTGGTACCTGGGCAGTTTTATTCCATCTAAATGCTAAATTGTTTTTGTATTGAAAAATGTTTCAGTAGAGCCCCCCCCCCCCGTCCCGTACTCCCTCCACACACACATTTTTGGGTCAAGTGTAGAGAAGGCATGAAATGAAAAACATGATGGGACTCTCTCGACTTCTAACTTTTTAATAATTTTTTTATTTTTTCCTGAATAGTGCAACCAATTTTTTCAAATGTTAAATGTCCATCACCCAAGTCATAACTGGTGTATTTTTATACCTCGTTTATGTTACCTTTAATTTATCAGTTTATCAGTATGTGCTGCTTACTTATAAACTACTGCATTTAGTTTCAAGGAATCCTAATGTTATAAAAGTAGTATTTTGAAGTTGGACATTGACTGAAATTAAATCTTTCCTGGTTATCAGTGGGAAATATAGGCAAGATGAACAAAAGTATGGTCTTTTAATTTCCTCTTTCAGCTTTTTTCTTTCATTTTATGTGATCTTATTTCTTAATTGTGGCAGACCCAATGGCACTTTCTGAAGAAGTGTAATTTAAGTTGGAGATTTTAAGTACAGTACCCAGCTTTTAAGAACAGTTCATAGCTACGTTTGTTAGGTTGTGATCCATGATTAGTAAGACAATGAGTGTACCATGTTTACAAATGAGGAAAGAATAGTAATGCCATAATTTATTTAGTATTCTAAGAAAAATCGCAAACTAAGGAATGAGAATAATTAACTCATCCCATTTTATTCAGCAGCAGCTTTTGCCTTTTCATAGTTAATTTCTTTATCCATATGTGTATGCCAATCTGGCAGGCATTTCCAGCTGCCATGGTTGATGGAAAGAAGTGGAGTAATGGGCAGTCAGATGCCTTTCTTTTACTTACCAAAAAAAGCAAATTTAGACACAAGAGCATGAACTTTGTAGTTAAATCCTCATTTCTAGGACTAATTGGCTATGCAAACTTGGCAATCTCTTTTTCAGAACTTCAGTTTTCTTATCTATAAAATGGAACTAATAATAATTGTTTTCAACAGTTTCTATATGGCTCAAAATTATATGTAAAGCATTTAGCATGTGAAAAAAACCCCTTAAAAACAGTTTTTAATTTTAAAAAAAGGACAGTACATATTGGGTAATAAGATTGTGCTCAAATTGATCTGTACATGTGCTTATTATCTAATTGTGCTATCGTACTATATCTTAGGAATAGTATTTATTGTACTATATTTTAGCAAATTCAAGGCTTATTTGTAATTTCAGAATTGGTGGTTCTTAGAATACATCTTTAGTTCTATTTTTATTTTTTTTAGCAGAAAAGGAACCTGAAATGTAGTTAGTATTGCTAGATGCAGAATTGTAACAAAGTTAAGTTTCCTGATTTCCAGGCCAATACTCTATTCACACCTCTTGGCCTTTTCAAAGATGGTTTGTTAAATATGTATGAATTTGGGATTAAAAACCAAACTTTATTCAGCAACCATTTCTCAGTATGTGTTACTAGAATAGATATTTTGCAACAGTGGATCAAGATTGTCTTTAAAAAATTGACACTGCAATACTACATTTTAAAACACTGTTTTATGATAGGTCCACATTGCTACCGAATGTTGTTGTCCTTTGTAACTGTCATCCTTTGTAACTGTTTGACATAAATGCTTATTGTTGATAACATCAGTGGGTGTAGGTAGGCGTTAAATTCATTTTGGTTTGAAGTTATTTTGCATACTGATTTTGTAGTTCAACTATTATTATTATTATTTATTATTATTTTTAGCCTAAACTAAGATTTGGTTTGTGGAAATCTGTCCAGATTAACAACACTATTTAAGTCATGATGGTAGTACATATTCCCTATGTCAGTTTCTTTATGCAGGCATGTCTGCATTGTTAAAAAACAATGAACAGAGTACTGTTATGACCCCGTATTTTCTAATCACTTTTACTGATGTGGATTTATGTACTGGGGCATTTGCTTGTATTTTTTCTATTACAGATTGAAAGGGGAAGTGGCACTAAAAAGGATTTTATTTTCTGTTCATTTACTTGTGTTGCAAAATCATGTAACAGAGTTCTGTAACTCCGCAACTATTGAAAATCCCTGCTATGAATACTTTGAATTTGCTTTGCTCAGCAGCTGGAAGACATTACAACCTACCAACTCAGTTTCAGCTGAGTAATGGAAAATAAAGAAGTGTGTGCCAACATACTCTATTATTATTTTGATTCACTAGATTCATGTGAGAAACAAAATGGAAAGTTATATTAGAAACTTAATTTAAATGGCTAGGATAAACACATTTGAACAAAGCAATGTGTATTAGATTGCTTTTGGGTCCTTGTATTAAAGAAAATATTCAGTGAATACTTGTTTGAAAATTTTTTTTGTTGTTAATTGTGTTTCTCGCTTTTTTTTTTTGCTTCAGTTATATTGTCAGCAAGTACAGATGACATTAGTTTTGTTTAGAAGGTTACTGATCGCCTTGATAAAATACTAGTTAACAGACATATTCGAAAGCTAGGTAGGTGTTAATCTGTAGTACTGCCTGACTTATCTCCAAATTTCAGAAAAAAAGTAATTACGTGCTTAATTATTGTTGCTAACTTTGTAGTTTATAAGTTTATGATTTTAACATTTGAATTATGTATGTCCAAAAACATTTAAATAGACTAAAGCATTTCCTTGGGCCTTGTAGGGAGATATTAACCCTGCTTTTTTTTTAGGCTTCTGATGAACTTTTTTTTTTTCAATTCAGTTTTATTGAGATATATTCACATACCCTACAATCATCCATTGTGTACAATCAGTTGTTTACAGTACCATCATATAGTTGTGTATTCATCACCAAAATCAATTTTTGAACATTTTCATTACTCCAAAAAAATTAAGAATAAGAATTAAAATGCAAATGAAGAAGAACACCCAAAACATCCCATCCCTCCTATGATTCATTAAATTTTTGTTCCCATTTTTCTACTCGTCTGTCCGTACACTAGATAAAGGGACTGTGAGCCACAAGATTTTCACAATCACACAGTCACACCATGTAAGCTACATAGTTATACAGTCATCTTCAAGAATCAAGGCTACTGGTTAACTCTAGTTTATAGTTGGAGAAACAATCACTTAGATTTATGATTTAAAGCCATATGTTTACAGTTATTTCTGGATGAGTAGGTGCAAAGTTGAATGGTCTTACTTTTAACTGTGTCTTGATAGGCATAAAAATTTGTAGTTTACATCCCATGCAGGCTTCAGAAGATTTTAGCTATATGCTTTAGTATTTAAAATTTTAGAGTATATTTAGTAAAACTAATTGTGTTGTAAGTTTGAGGGTACAAAGATAAATAAGATCTTTTTTTTAGCTTTAACTAACAGTCTAATCAAATATACATGTAGTATATTTACTGTGATACATTTTAGAAAGTTCGGTAGGTGCCAGTGGAGGAGGATGGTGAGAAAAGCGGAATTATTTTTTTTTACTATCAACGATTTGTTAGGAGCTAGAGAACTTTTTGTTAACTATTTCATTTAACTTTATTTGTTGAGACATAAGGAGATTTTCCAGGAAAATAGTAGGGCTTGTTCTTTGTTTTGAAGGATGAGTAGCAATTTAGGAGAGGAGCAGCAAGGAGAATGAGAGAACTCCAGAGTACCTGGATGTACCAGATATATGGTGAAACAAAATGACATTTCTTAATTCATTTATTGAAAAACTACTGTGTACTAGATGCTATGCCAGACCCTAGGTATATACTCGAGTGATAGAGCTGTAATTTAATAGTCTGGTTAATAGAAAAGACAGGTAATAGTTAACTGCAGGTAGGGAGATAAGTACCATGTTGGAGGAGGATAGGATACAGGGGTGCTTTGTAAATGCATAGAAAGGTACTTAACCAGAACTTTGACAGTCCTGCATGTGTGAGGGTGGACAGTGGGTTTGGGCTAGTTGGATTATAGGGTGGTAGGCCAGAGGCCTGGGCATTAACATACTGATCACTTTCTAGGGTCATGACCTTAGGCAAGTTACCTAAATTCTCTAAGTCTCATTTGTAAAACAGAGACAAAAATAATAGCTAACATTTATTGAAAACTCACCATGTTTACTAGGCTTTGTGCTAAGTGCTTAATGCAGCTTATTTTATTTAGTTTTCAGGTCAAATCTATGAGCTAGAGTCTTTTGTTATTTATGCAGTTATATAGCTAGGTAATGAAGCCCTGATAGCAACCTAGATTAACCTGAGCTCTAACTATTAATAGTATCTAATTTATAGAGTTTTTTTGAAAATTGAATAATATACCAATGGTAAATGGTTTGCTATGCACAACACATGGATGTTGGCTTCTGTTTCTGTTATTAATAACCCTGCAGGAGATGCATGACTGAAGTTTTTAGAGGAGAAGTGTTTGTAGAGGATGTCAAATAAAAACAAATTCCAAATTAGATAAGGAAAGACCTTGTTCAAAACGACTATTGCAGTAGAGGGAATACTCTGACCTCAGAAATCTGCAAGCATCTCAAAATAAAAAAAAAAAAACACCTTTTTTATATAGGGAGGTATAATTATCTGCCTAATCTTACTGGCCTTTATAAAATCTTTAACCAGACTGCCTTCTTTTCTCATGTTAACTACTCTGTTATCTCTGAAGGGCTAATAGGAACTTTGTTGGGGCACAGGGCATGAGGTAAGGGGAGAGGGTATGAAGTGGGATTGAGCAGCTGGCAAAATCAAGGTACTTTTGTAGGAAATGTTTTTTCTGTGGACAGCTGATTCTCAGAATCTGAGGAGATGTTCTGCACCTTAGTGCTTTAGTGCTTGTTTAAACTTCCAGGCAGGCCGAAGTTTAGGGACCTGTGGGAGGAGAGAAGCCTGCTAAAGTTCAGTTATACCAAAGCAGAGGGTAAGAAATGGGCAGTTGTGAATACTTAGTCTACCTTGTTATTTAAGATAGACAAAATCTGTCCTTTAACACTGTTAGGAATGAAATGTGAATCATTGTGAGGTGAAGGATGGTCCAAATAGTTTTCAGGGGTGTGCTGAACCATCAGTTTCTCATTGACCTTGAAGGACTAGCTGTATCATCTGTCGAACATGTTTTCAGATTCACAGTTGTTGGCAGATGGTGAAGATCAGGCACTTAACAAGAGGGATGCCTAGGAATTTAATAAAGAGAACAGTCATTAAAGGTTCATTAAGGGAGTAAAATCAAATGTGAAGTTTGGAGGGAGCCAGTCAAGATTTCAGGACATTGGGCCTGAAGCATCTTTAGATGATACAATAAGGATGGCAGTGGTGGTCAGATCAATTTTTCAGTTTGTGGTCTGAATAGTTTTGAATTTATTGGCTTGCAGTTTCAGAGG
>PVKY010007403.1:0-14968 GCA_004027775.1 Bradypus variegatus
TGAGGTGAAGGGAAATTTCTAGTAATGGATGGTGGGAAGATGATAGCATTACAACATTCCAAATGTGATTAATCCCACTAATGGAATGCTAGGGAGGGGGTGGAATGAGAAGATTTAGGCTGTATATATGTTTCCACAATTGAAAACAAAAAAAAGACTGTCTAAATAGATGACAATTGAATGCTAAGGTTGACCCTGGATGGGATCTGAGGATGGAGGACAGGAAGCTTAAAGGGACACAGTTGAGACATAAGAAAAAAAAAAAGAGAATGAGGGAGAGAAAAAAAAAGAGGTGATTGCTGAGGGGAATGGGTTTTTCTTTCTGCAGTCATGAAAATGCTCTAAAATTGATTGTGGCAATGAACACACAACTCTGAATATACTAAATGTCATTGATTGTACACATTGAATGAATTGTATGGCATGTGACTACATCTCAATAAAATGACTTAAAAAAGCAACTGCCAAACAAGAATTTTATATCTGAAGAGGCTTTCTTCCAAAAATGAGGGAGAGATTAAAGCATTTCCAGATAAACAAAAGCTGAAGGAGTTCATTACCACTAGAACCTGCACTGTAAGGTATGCTAAAGGAAGTTCTTCAGACTGAAAGGAAAGGACACAACACAGTGGTTCAAAGTGGCTTGCAGAAATAGAGACTCACAGTAAGAGCTATTTGGGTAATCATAAATACCAGTCTTATTATATGGTATTTTTTTTTTTGGTATGTAACCCCATTTCTTACTACAACAGGTGTTAAAATGCAAATACATAAAAAGTAATGATAAAAGTATGGTTGTGGACATACAATGCAGACATTTATAATTTGTAACAAGTATAAATTAAACTGGTGGGGTAGAGGGGAATAGGAACAGTGTATATGTGTGCTATGGAAGTCAAGTTGGCATCAAATCAAATATGATCATTATATATTTAGGATGTTAAAATTTAACTCCACAGTAACCACAAGGAAAATAGATGACAAATATATCCAGATAGAAAAGACAAGGCACTCAATAAGGTATAACGCAAAAAATCAAATAAATATAAAAGTGGCATTAACAGAAGAATTGAAGGACAAAAAGTATAAGAATTACAAAGGCTAAAAATAGCAAGATGGAAGAAGAAGGTCCTGTATTATAAGTAGTTATTAAATGAATGGATTAAACACTCCAGGTAAAAAGCAGAGATTGGCAGAATTGATAAAAAAGCATGAACCAACTACATGCTTTCTGTAAGAAACTCACCTCAAATTCGAAGACACAAGTAGGATGAAAGTGAAAGAATGAAAAAATATACTATGCAAGTAGTAACCAAAAGAGCTGTGGTATCTACAGTAACATCAGATAAAACAGACTGTATGTCCAAAACAGTTAAGAGAGACAAAGGTAGTCATTATATGATGATAAAGGAATCAGTTCAACAAGAAATATAATAATTATAAATACATAGGCACCTAACAACAGAGCCCCAAAATAAATGAAGAAAATGCTAACAGATTTGAGGGTAGAAATTGACAGTTCTACATTAATAGCAGGAAACTTTAACAAACCACTTTCATTAATGGATAGAACATCTAGTTAGGAGATAAATAAGGAAATAAAAGACTTGAGCAAGATTCTAAACCAACTAGACCTAACAGACACACACAGAACACTTCACCCAACAACAGACTATACATTCTACTCAAGTACACATAGATCATTCTTTAGGACAGACCAAACATTAGGTCACAAAATTAGTCTCAATAAATTCAAAAATATTGAAATTGTACAATGTTTCTTCTCTGATGACAATGGAATGAAGCTAGAAATCAATAACAGAGGGAGAAATGGAAAATTCATAAATATGTAGAAATTAAACAACATACTCTTGTAACAACCAATGGGTTAAAGAAGAAATCAAAAGCGAAATTAGGAAATATCTTGAGGCAAATGAAAATGAAAATACAACATACCAAAACATATGGGGTATAGCAGAGGCAGTGCTGAGACAATTTATAGCTAGAAACGCTCACATTAAAAAAGAAAATAGTCTTCAAATCAGAGATCTAACCTCAAAACTGGATGAACTATAAAGAGAGGCACAAACAAAACCCAAAGGGAGCAGAAGGATGGAAATAACAAAGATTAGAGCAGAGATAAATGAAATAGAAAAAAAAAATAAAACAGAGGGAATCAACAAAACTAAAAATTGGTTCTTTGAGAAGATCAATAAATTCGACAAACCTTTAGCTAGACTAACAAAAAAATCAGAAATGAGAAGGGGGACATTACTTCTGACTGCACGGAAATAAAAACAATTATAAAAGGATACTATGAACTGTATGCCAGTAAATTAGATAATCTAGATGAAATGGACAAACTCTTAGAAACATACAAACTATCTACATGACTCAAGAAGAAACAGATCTCAACAAACCAATTACCAGTAAAGAGATTGAATCAATAATCAAAAATCTCTCAACAAAGAATATCCAGGACCAGATGAAGTCATAGGGGAATTTTACCAAGCATTCCAAGAACATTTAGTTCCAATTCTTCTCAAACTCTTCCAAAAAGTGAAAAGGAGGGAATACTTAATTTGTTCTACGAGGGCAACATTACCCTTACATACCAAAGCCAGATAAAGATGCCACAAGAAAAGAAAACTGCAGGCCAATATCTCTTATTAATATAGATGCAAAAATCATCAACAAAATACTAGCAACTGTAATCCAATAGCACATTAAAAGAATTAATTATACACCATGATCAAGTGTGATTTATCCCTGGTATGCAATGATGGTTCAACATAAGAAAAGCAGTTAATATACTATACCACATTAACAGAATGAAAGAAAAAAACACATAATCATCTCAATAGATGCATAAAAGGCATTTGGCAAAATCCACAACTCCTTCTTGATAATAACACTTAGAACACCAGGAATAGAAAGAAACTTCCTTAACATGATAAAGGGCTATATGAGAAACCCACAGCTAATATCCTACTTAACAGGGAAAGACTGAAAGCTTTTCCTCTAAGATCAGGAACAAGACAAGGATGCCCAATGTCACCACTGTTATTCAACACTGCTCTAGAAGCTCTTGCCAGAGTAATTATTACAAGAAAAGGAAATAAAAGGCATCCAAATTGGAAAGGAAGTAAAACTTTCCTTATTTGCATGATCTTATGTATACCTGATCCTATAAAGAGAAAATACTGAAAAATCCACAACAAAGCTCCTGGAGCTAATAAATGACTTCAGCAAAAATCAGTAGTTTCTATATGCAGGCAATGAACAATTGGAAGAAGAAATCAAGAAAGAAAGCCATTTACAATATAAAAGAATCAAATATCTAAGAATAAATCTAACCAAGGCTGTAAAGGACTTGTACCCAAAAAACTACAATATATTGCTCAAAAAAATCAAAGACCTAAATGAACAGAAGGTCCTTCCATGTTCATGATTTGGAAGATTAAATATTGTCACGATGTCAATTGTACCAAAAGTGATTTATAGCACAACACAATTCCAATCAAAAGACTAACAACCTTCTTCACAGAAATGGAAAATCTAATCATCAAATTTATGTGTAAAGGTAAGGGGTCCAAAATCACCAAAACCATCTTGAAAAATAATTACATTGGAGGACTCACACTTCCTGATCTTAAAACTTATTACAAAACCATAGTAATCAAAACAGCATGATACTGTCACAAGGCAGACATATAGACCAATGGAATCAAACTGAGAGATCAGAAATCAACCCTAACTTTTATGGTCAACCAATTTTTGACAAGGTGGCCAAGACCACTCAATTCAGAAAGAATAATCCCTTCAACAAATGGTGCTGGGAAAATCTTCACTGGCAAAAAAAAAGGGGGGACCCTACCTCACACTTTATAAAAAAAAAAATCAACTCAAATGGATCAAAGACTTAAATACCAAAGCCAGAACTATCAAACTCCTAGAAGAAAATGTAGGGAAGTAGGGAAGCATCTTGAGGTCCTTGTATTAGGCAATGGCCACAGAAGAAAAAAAAATAAATGAAACTTCATCAAAATTAAGAACTGTTGTGTATCAAAGGCACAGAAAGTAAAATGATGAACTATAAAATGGGAGAAAATATTTGGAAGCCACACATCCAATAAAATTTAATATACAGTATATATAAAGAAACCCTTCAATTTAGCAACAAAAAGACAAAAAACTCAATTTAAAAATGGGCAAAAGCCTTGAACAGACATGTCTCCAAAAAAGACATTCAAATGGTCAGAAATCACATAAATAGCTAGCTGCTCTATATCATTAACCATCAGGGAAATGCAAATCAAAAACACAATGAGATACCATTTCACATCCATTAGAATGGCTGCTATTTTAAAAAGAGGAAAATAACGAGTGTTGGAAAGGATGTGGAAAAATAGACTCATTCATTGCTGGTTGCAATGTAAAATGTTGCGACTGCTGTGAAATACAGTTTGATGGTTCCTCAGAAAGTTAGGTATAGAATTGTCATATGACCTGCAATCCCACTACTAAGTATATACCCAAAAAAATTGAAGGCAGGGACTTGAACAGATATTTGCACAGCAGTGTTCATAGCAGCATTATTCCCAGTTGCCAAAAGATGGGAGAAATCCAAATGTCCATGAAATGATGAATCGATAAACAAAATGTGTTATATATACACAATGGAATATTATTCAGTCATAAAAAAGAATGAAATCTGATACATGTGACAATATGGATGAACCTTGAAGACATGATGTTGAGTGAAATAAGCTAGACATAAAAGGACAAATTCTTTATGATCTTACTGATATGAACTAATTAGAATAAGCAAATTCAATGAATAGAGTCCAGAATATAGGTTACCAGGGGACAGGATGGGGTGAGAGAATGGAAAGTTAGTCTTAAAATGTACAGGATTCCTATTTGGAACAATGGAAATGTTTTGGTAATGGATGGTGGGGATGGTAGTACAACATTATGAATGTAATTAACTACACTGAAATATGGATCTGAATGTGGCTAAAAGGGGAAATGTCAGGTTATATATATAGAAACAGAATTAAAATTTTTAAAATCCGTGGAACTGCGCTACACAGTGAACCCTATGTGAAACCATGGACTATAGTTAATAGTACAATTATAAAAATGTGCTTTTATCAGTTATAATAAATGTTCCACAAAAATGCAAGTCATTAATGATAGGGTGGCATATGGGAATCCTGTCTTTCATGGATGATTTTTCTATAAAGGCACAGCTTCTCTAAAAAGAAAAAAAAAATTCTATCAGTAATGGATGGGAACTTATTCCATATAAAAAATTAAATTTTTAGAGAACTTTTCTTTCCAACCATTTCTTTCTAATTTATTAATGATATTACCCTAATGGCTATTTAGTATGGCTCAAAAAGGTAATGGAGAGTTGTGGAATAGATTTGTGGACCTGTAAGTCTAGAATCATACTTTGTTCATGCTGACATCTTAAATTTGAAATGCTGACTTATGATGTAAGGATAAACATTTTCTTAAGCAGCAGTTTCAAAAACAAGAGATCAATTTGCTGTTCAGTTCTTTAAAAACTCAGCAAATTACCCTAAGTATTACTGGTGGAAATCCCTATTGGAACATAGCTTCTGTTTTCCTTTCCTTTATTACTTGTCATATGAAAATCATAATAAAATACATAAATACCAGATGATGCTTCCAAGTCTTTCTCAGTATAATATTATGATGATTAATTAATTTTTGTTGAAGATCCATATGAGTTACATGCTGTAAGCATTGTGAACAAATATGTACTTTCAGTTTACTTCTGGGTTGAGATAGGAAAAAATCCGGGATCACAAAATCATCAAATATATCTACAATGGATGCATACTGTGGGCTCTCACAGCAGCCTATAGCTATGGCCTAACCCACTTTTCTATAGTGAAAGGGCAGGGATATAGCCAAATCTTCTCTTTCTAACACACACAAGTTGATGAAGATTTTGTTGCTACCTCTATATAGCATATATCAATATTGTTGATTCACATTTTCTTTCATTTCTTCAATACTGTTTACCTTTATTTATAGATGGAATAGAAAACATTTTTATGGAGTTTTGGTAAGTACAGTTTTGTGGGCAGATCTCTTATATCTTTAAGCTAATACATTTGAGAATTCTACATTTTAAGTGTAATTTCTGTTAAAAACAAAACTATCATCAAAATAGCACTGAATAATAAATATTTGTGAATGAATACATAAAAGAATGAATGGCTTTATTCACTGTGCATTCCTACATTATTTTTGCTTAGCTAGCTACCTTTTGATTGTAATTTGGCTCCCTATATTGATCTGTTTAAAAGGAATGACCCTGTGGTGTAGAGACAGATATTCTGGCATTACAACTATATTCCTTATAGGAATTAAAAAGCTGACATTCTGGTTTTTATTTAAGGATACCTCTAGACTGTGAATGCATCACTGTAGGGCCTAGCATGGTGCCTAAAACTTAGCAGGCACCTAATATGTGTTCAATGACTCTCTTGCATCAGTCTAGGTTATCATTTCATTTCATCTGTGCACCAAAGAACACACTCTCATTTTAAGAAGCTGGATAAATAGAAACCCTACAAATAAAAACTAAAATAAAAATTAAAATGCATTGGATGGCTTATCAAACAGGAGATACAGAAGATGGGGTATGGTTATATACCCCCCCCCGCCTTGTTCATTCTAAATATTCTATACTACATTGCATACTTTGAAGTCATTTCACGTGAGAATGTGGATATTGGCTCAGAATATATACATGGCATAAGGCAATCCCCTAATATTTTTATAGAGGTGAAAAGGGGTTAAAATCAACAACAGGGTAAGCTAAGGGAGAAGAAAAGGGAAAGGTGGCAAAAAATTGCACCACATAACTCATAAGTGGTGGGGAGGGGAAGATGGCTCTTGTTGCCTGATAGCCCCTGCCATGTGCCTTATGGGGAAAGGTGGATGGTGAGATGCGCAGGTGAGCTGCTCCAGTCTTCCACAGCACAAGCCAGCTGGGTTTACCTCTTTTACTTTACCCCACCAATAAGAACACCCTCAGGCTTGGTTCCATATCCATCTAGTTCTTGCAGCAACACAGGCCCACAAATGCCAGGAATCTGAATCAGTCATACTGATTCACCTTATGTAAAAGAGGTTTTGTCCTGGGAAATTACAACAGAATGCTTTGTGCAGATCATGTAAGTTCCAATACTACTGGGTCAGTCCAACACACTAATGATATAGAGTGGTGAGGAGCCACCTGACAGGTGGGGACCGGGATGAAGGTACCTGCCATTCACCTCTTGTCAGGATCACATGACATGAACAGCTACTCTAGAAAGTAAAAGGGACAGAGTAGTAGCAGGAAGTATCAGATAAAGGATGACTTTTTAGAACAGGAAAGAATGTTCAGGAGAGAAGCTTCATGGCATTTGCCTTGATATGGCTAGGGAACAAAAAGGAAATAAACAAATGCAGTCACATGAAATTAGATATTATCCTTCCAAATATCTTTTATTCACTGTCAGCCTGAGGCCCACCACATGGTTCTGTCCTTCTAATCCCAGCTCACTTCCAAGGGGCAGAAGTGATCCCAATTCCCGCAAATACCGATTGACATCTCCCCTCAAAAGTCTAGGCCAAAATAGCAAGGTCAGGAAAGATTCTGGCATTCCCTTCTCCAGCCAACTAGATTGTGTGTGTGTTTTTTTTCATCTTCACTAAGGACCAACAATCTCCTTCAAGGAGAATTGTAAAAGAATGTGACTTTCCCCAATGGATCACAAAAGGATAATTTTCTCAATATAACTAAAAAAGCACGTTAAAACAATAGAAGCATTCATTCAATAAAAGGCGAGAGGTAATTTTCTTTCAGAGGATAGTATTCATTAATGAGAATTGCATTGTCCTGAAGAGTTAAAATTTGACTAAAATAATCTGACTAGATAGTGTTATAGTTAGGCTATGTTCCATCAAGAAATTTAAAGGGAGAGATTTTAAATGTTGGGATATCCTTTATCTTTAATCCCTTTATAGTACTTTTCACACTGTACTGTAATGTATCTGTTTACTTGTTTGGATCCCCCATTAGACTGGGAGGTCCTTGAAGAAGGAATCAAGTCTCTTTCATTCTCTGTTGTATCAGAATCTAGCACATAGCTGCCTGGCACACAGGTAGCCACCAAAACATTGTCTAATGAATGCTTTCATGGGTAGTAAGGAAAACAAGCTCATGCCCAGTTTTATTTTCTGCACATTGTCAGTAGAAAGTTTGGAGGAGAAATTGATGATAAGCAGGTATCAGAAAGCAGTATGAATGGGAAAGAGGGCTCTGAGCTCAGAGGCTTTGAGTCAGAGCTGCATTATAAGTGGGCAGATTTTCATTGCACAAGATTATTTAGCCAAAAAGACAAATTGGGGCACAAATCTGCCCCTACCCCACTCATTAAGCCATGAACCCCAACATAGGTCTGTATCTGCCCACAAGAATCAATTCCATTTTTATAATTTGTACAAAGGCACTGCACAAGCTAGAGACAGTCCTGCTTTAATTAATGCCTTAGAGTGACCGCTGACAGGTTACTTATCAGGAACAAGAGTAGATGCCTTAGCAACCTGATTCCACCACAATGGGAATAAAAGAAACTGTAAGAATGTCTGATTTTGAGAACATGAGGTTGGAAATTGTTTTTCTCTGGATTCTTAACATAGATTTATGGGCTTATAAAGCAGAATATTTTTTTAAGTATACAAGAACCATGTGAGAGTGTTAGCTTTAGACCTGATTCCAGAAAAGTGACTTTCAGAATCAGAAATGCATCAAGAACCCTAAGAAATGTTAAAGGCCATAATATTTCATTGCTGAAAGGGACTTTAGAGACCATCTGGTTCAATAATCACTTCATTTTACAGATGAGGAAACCAAAAAGATCAGGGAGATAAAGTGACTTGCCAGTGGTTAGCTAGTAAAAGTAGGTCTAGAACCGAATTTTTTTCGACCTTTCACGCCACACCAGGCTGGACCTGCCATCATTATAATCAACAAACATTGACGGTGCACTCCACTGTGTGGGAGAGGCTGAGATGTATTGAATTGTGTTCTGTCTCCATCAAGAACATTCCAGTGCAGTTGAGGAAATAGGTTTTAAAAGATAACAATATCAAGTGGTATTTGAAAGGAGGCTTAGCAGTGGAATATGAAGTTCAGATTTGGGTTTCTGAGTAGGAGTGGTGACGCTGAGGTGAGAAATAGGCAGGTGTAGGGGTGCGGTGCCCTAGACTGGGTCAACAATTCTGGAGGGAAATAGAATCAGGTGACTGATTCAGAGGCTGCAGGTGGGACGAAGATCACAAAAGCAATGCCAAATTCCGGACCCCCCTCCACGTACAGCCTTTGCGATCACGACCCAGACTTTAAGACTGAGTGGGGTAAAGCCTCTCTACATCTGACTCTGAACCCCAAGGGGCGGAGGCCAAGGCATCCCCTTAGGAAGAAAAGAGGGAGAACGGGAGGCAGTCGAGAAAGTTGAAAGATGGCGGATGAGCTAGGCTGACCCCACAGCGGCAACCGGAGGGGCAGGAGGCGCAGCCGCGCACAAGGCCGACGAAGGAGGAGCTTCCGAGGCGGCGCGCGCGGCTGGCGGGGCGGGGCTGGCGGTCCAAGCACCACCTACGTCGGGCTGCGTGACAATGGGGCGGGGGATAGAACGCGCCTGCGACTGCGGCGGGCTTGGGAGAGGAGGCGGGGGCGAGGCGGAGTCGCCGCTGCCGCCGCCGCTGCTGCCGCCGCCGCTGCTGCCGCCGCAACACTGTTCCGGATTGAGGTTGAAAACTCCCGGTGGGGAGGGCGGCGGCGCTTAATGTGTGGCGGATGCACTGGGTGCCCCGGCTCGATGAGGAGCCGGGTAGCCGGCGGCGTCTCCACATCATGAATTACCCGAGCCGCGGGTCCCCGCGAAGCCCAGGGCACAACGGCCCCGGCGGCGGCGGCGGCGGTGGCGCCTGGGAGCTGGGTTCGGATGCGGCCCCAGCGTTCAGCGGCAGCATCTCCTGCTTGGAGCACCTGCCTGGTGGGGACCTGGAGGACGACGAGGTGCCCCTGGCCCTGCTGCGCGGGGAGCACGGGCTGCTCTTGGCGCCGGGCGCGGAAGACCACAATCACCACCTGGCGCTGGACTCCTGCCTCAGTGACGAGAACTATGACTTCAGCTCTGCCGAGTCGGGCTCGTCGCTGCGCTACTATAGCGAGGGTGAGAGCGGCGGCGGCGGCAGTTCCTCGTCCCTGCACCCGCAGCAGCAACAGCCTGCACTGGTCGGGCTGAACTCCGTGGGCGGCAGGTCTGCAGGAGGGCGACCAGAAGAGAGGAAGCGCAGTCGGCCTGGCGGTCCAGCCGCCCGGCACCGCTACGAGGTGGTGACGGAGCTCGGCCCGGAGGAGGTGCGCTGGTTCTACAAGGAGGACAAGAAGACCTGGAAGCCTTTCATCGGCTACGACTCGCTCCGCATCGAGCTCGCCTTCCGTACCCTGCTGCAGGCCACGAGTGTCCGGTCCCAGGCCGAGGACCCGGACGGCGACTATGTGTGCGGCCCGGCCTCCAGCTCCATGCAGGACCAAGATGAGGACCGCGCTTGCGGCTTCTGCCCCCGCATGGCGGGGAACGAGCCCGAGGTGGAGGAGCTGGTGAACGTCCAACCGGTGTGCGTGCGGGGCGGACTCTACGAGGTGGATGTGACCCAAGAAGAGTGCTACCCGGTATACTGGAACCGTGAGTAACTGGTCGGGGAAGGACTTGCGGAGGCCCCTCGCAAAAAACCGGCCGGGGTTTGGGCGGGATGGCATGTGCAGAGGATTTGGGACTTGACCGTCGCAGAGAGGGCGGTGCGTGAGGCGTGGCTATTTAGGGGGAAGGATGGAGATCGAGCTGGGAGGGCCAACAGGTGCAGGGTATATGGGCAGGCAAAACCCAAGCTGTCTAGTGTCAAGAGGAGAGGATACTGATGGGGTAGCGCCTCTCGGTGACCTGGGTACTGCTGCTATCCCTTGGAGGTGATCCAGGAACGGATTCCCAGCCCGAAATGTTTACTTTAAGATCCTACAAGAGGGTTGTCCACCTGGGGATCTGATTCGGTCTCGTATACCTAAACAGTTAAATAGCAGCGTGTGCTCTGTAGTGGGAGGATGTGAGAGGATCTACGTGAGAAAAAAACAGTTCAGCTATGGATTTAGGAATGAACAATCTTGGGCGGGAAAGGTAGGGAGATAGGTTCTTCCCACCGGGTGCGATCGGGTGAAGCAGCGGAATTTCCGCAAATGGGCCCGCTGATTCTCTGTCTCTTAAATGTTTGTTTTTATATTTTTAGATTTGCCTCTTAATCTTGAAAAATTACAAGGCCTGTGCCTCGGTTTCCTCTTCTTCAAATCAGGGATAATTGTACATACCTCACGGAGTTGTTACGGAGACCAAATGAGATAATATACGTAAAGGGCTTGGAACTTAGTGTGTTGACAATTGCTCCTTCTTCGTAAGACACTACCACAATTAGGTTTATAATTAAAGAGGAAAGCCATCAGAAGTATCTGCCACTGCATGTAGCAAATGTTATCTATGTAATATATAGCAGATAAATAGCTGTTTGGCCACCAATAATTGGTAATATCCGGTTTTAATTCTCATGAGCCTGGTGCTTTAAATCATGTCTTCACGGATTGTCACTAGCCTTAAGTCCTCCATGCATCTTAAAATATTCTTATGCATATTGATCTTAGCTTCCTTTCCATATGTTTAGTGTCTTACGGGCAGAGTTCATCACCTTATCTTTGAATTCTCATGGGGGGGCCTAGCGCAGTAGATATTCAGTAGGTATGGAATTGCTTCAGTGATTCTGATAACATTAAAAATTTGTACGTTAAGCATGACTCACTAAGGTAGCAATTACAGCATGTGCTAAATCACTAAGTAAAATAAACATAGCAGGAAGTTTAATTTCTTACTACACTTTAAGATGACACTGAAGGCATTTTTCACCATTGTTATAAGGTCAGAGTTATGTGTCATCTGTCACGTCACTCCTTTTGATTATAAGCTCACTAAGGGTAAAGTATGTTTGTATTCGTCCGTTCATTCGTTTCTTTCATATTTATATATGAAATGCCTCTGAAGGCAATAGTAGAAAAACGGAAAATCCTTACCCTTCAGGAGCTTTCCATTTAATCTTTTCTTCGAATGACTTGAACATCATTATAGAGTTTTTTCCTGAAGAGAGAAGCACAAAGACTTAGTGGACCCCAAAAGTTGGATAAATGCAGGGCATTCTTGGAGAGATGACTGGAAACCAAAAGATGAATCTTACCCTTTGAATAACTGAAGTAGATTCAACTAGATTACTGTGTACTCTTTTATTTTATGATAAAATTGTTAATGTTTGTGTGGTGCTTTACTGTTGTTTATAAAATAATTTTCACACTGATTATTTCAGTGATATCAAATTAATGCTAGCATACATGAAGAAATGGACTTAATAAAATTAATGAACTTGTCCAAGGTCACTCAGCTAGAAAATGGTAAAGCAATTTGTAATCTAATGGGAGAATAAAGTGTGGTGTCCAAAGAGCCTCTGACCCATCCAAGGGTGAGGAGGATATCAACAAAACTTCCCGAAAGATATGAGGCCAAATCCAAAAGGAAGAATTTAATAAGGAAAAGGGAGGTGGAGAGAAAGGTATTCCTGCCAGAAGGAGTAACATCAGCCAAGGACACAGAGACATAAAAATGCATAGCAATTTTGAGGAAATGGGGCTGCACTTGCAGAGGCCAAGGCACTCCAGAGTGGGTTTGGGATGTGACAACCACAGAGAGGGAAGGAAGCTCATGAGACCTGACATTTGATCTGGGACAGTATGGAGATCACTTATGAATGGCTCATTTGAGAGAGTAGCTGGAATATGGGCAAGAGTGGGGAGTTTGGTCTCTATCCTGTGAGTAAAACAATCACTTAATACAGAATTGTTTGTATTAAGTGATTGGTGACCATGCAGAAGTTAGATTGAAGGATTGGAAACAGGATATCATTAGATATCATTAGCATGCTAGTGTCATAAATCAAGTGAGAAATGGTGAGGGCCTTTGAAGGGAAGTACGAACTTAGTCTTCTTGAATCTTTTTCCTAAAGCTGATAGCCAATAGGCCAACTAATTTTTGTTAACCAACATAACAGCAGCACCTATTTTGACTCCATTTTAACATTTTCTAAACAGTTTTATGCAGTGTACAATCCAGTGGTGTCCGAGGTCCTCATAAAAAAGCTACAGTGAAAACAGTAGTGCTTCTTGTGGGTCCCATAATTTACCATTTCTCACAAAATCCCATGTAACTTTGTTCTAATTGGTTCTTCTAGTCTATGTGTATTATGTAAGTTTTCATACTCTCTCAGGAGGGTTCGGTCCCAGTATGGTCTCTGCAGCTCCTCTTCAAATACAAGGTTTCTTCACAATATTTTACAGTTTTTGACCTTCCCCCTATTTTACTTTTCTTTACCTTCTGGATATCCTACTAACAGATACAGTTTGAACACAAGGGGTACAAATTTTGTCTTCTGTGCATAGGAAGTGAATATCACATACGTAAAAGCTATTAATTATAGGAAATTTGTTTTTGCTTTGTTACATGTTTAGATAGTCTTCTGGCTGCGTGTAGACATGTTAGATCAAAACTGATCATTACTGAATAATGCCTGAGTGAACTCCCTTGTTCCCAATGTTCTTCCTAAGCTGTTTATACCCACCTCATAGATTTGTTTTGAAGATTCTTATATATACAGTACTTCGAGCGGTGATTGGCACATAGTGAGTGCTAAGTAAGTGTTAACTGTGTGTATGTAGATCTCAAAAACTATATACCTTATTTGTAGAAGCTCATGTGAAGATTAATAAGGTTGACCAGTGAAAAATGAAGTGTCCAGGGTTTGTTATTCTTGACCTGTACCTCATCAGAGATGAGAGTATGTTTGTAAAGGATTGGCAAGAAAATGGTGAAAGCGTTTAGTGTATCTGATGAGAAGACATGTGGAACATTCTAGAGAAATGAGTGTAGAAAATAGTCTTATAGCAATAGGGAATATGTAATTTCTATTCATTGACTTAATAAAGTCCTTTAATTTGCCAAATTTTTCTGTGAATGTATAGTTTCCAGAAGCAGTCATTAGTTATGAGCCACTACTTCCCTTTTTTTCTCCTCCTCGTGTACGTTTGAGGCTGACTTGCATTATTATAGTAACAAACCATTTTCAGTTTCAAACACTTGAGGAGTAAACTTCATGTTACATTAGAATGAAATGAAAATAATAGTCCAATAAAATGAGGTAGAAAAATTAGATCTTTTTCCACAAATACCCAAATTATATTATGTTTATTAATTTGGCATGGGTATAACTATCTCTTTTATGTCTTTTTCATTCAAGGGTTAATATCAGTCCTTTATGAAGTAGGAGCTTTATAGAAAAGTAATGGAATCCAAGGAAATAGAAGGCACTCTCTCTTAATCAGTTTTTGCCTCCAATTAAAGCAGGACTATAGGGGTTAGAGGCCAATACTGACATGTCTGACCCTGAAAAAGTATTGCAGACTTTGATTTCTTACTTACTTAACTGGATTATCCTCCACCAGCCCAGACTGGAAAGCAGCATGGGCCTGTATTATAGCCCTGACTGCTTAGCGCTTTTGGAAACCAACCCTATGCCAGTTTAAGTCTGCTTTAGACGGCATTTTTCAGTGACCTACTGAAATAGCACAAGGATATGAACGCATAGTGACATGTATGGACTTGGCACACTACCTGACCAAGGCGCTCAGGACTCCTCTTTCCCTTGGCGTTGTATTTATCAGTTTAACAGCTGACCTAATATCAGTTATTTGGCCACCATATTTATATATGGCTCAAATGTCATAATA
>PVKY010007404.1:0-14964 GCA_004027775.1 Bradypus variegatus
TGACCTCATGGGCTGCGTAACTAGATGGAGAGATTTGTATACGGAGAAAAAGTGAAATGAGTTATGCAATAAAAGATGACTGTCTTTGATAGCACAGGCGATGCAAGTATCAAATGAGAAGTAAAACCAGCATGAACAATAGAAACAGTTCTTAGAGGTGGGGGGTGGGGGTGGGACTGGTCTGAAATGGTTAAGGAAGGCTTCATGGGGAAGGTGTGATTTGCCCAAGACCTTGATGGGTGAGTGGGGTTTGGAAGGATGGGGAGGAGGAGAGCCCAGGTGTTCAGAGCTACAAGCTCTTGAAGACTAGGCATGTAATGATTTTTTAATTTGTTGCCTGGTGTTTGGTAGGTACATAATAGATGCTTATTAAGTGAATGAATGACTCGATTTCTTTCTTCTAATCACATTCTGAGTTTTCTCACATTAGCAAGCCTATTCTCTCTCTAGCTACACTGTTAATGCCTTGTAGGAAAGGCCCATATTTACTGTTTCTGCAGTGGAATGATGAGAATGGTTAGATGCTCTTCCTCATTGAACAAGATGGCCCAAAGCACATGATGCTGAGCCTGGATAGAAAACTAGAGTTTTGTTGGGTACTTTGAGAAAGAAGTCGTTATAACTGTGGATTGTTTTGTACCACAGGGAGCAGACTCACCTCTGGAGTCTGCTTGACCCAAATGGGAATGAGCCCATATACTTATTCCTTATTGGCTACTGAAAGTAACTCTTGATTTTCCTGGTAACTAACTTTGCATATGAACTGGGCCCATGCTGCTTCTACAGTATGTAAGTTCTAGGTATGTGGGCTTTGGTTTATGATGGTCATAAACCAAAAGAAGAGTGAATTTTTTTTTTCCCCACATTGTATTAAAAGGGAGATAACATTTATCTGGAATCTACTATGTGTCAGGGAAGGTGTTTAGTGCTTTAAAATATTTCATTTAGCTTTCACAATAGCATTGTAGATACAGCCTTTTCCATTTTATAAGAGAAGCTCAGAACATAAAAGTAGCTTCTCCAAGGTCATGCAAACGGCTGTGCAACCTGAAGTTGAACCTAGGACTTTGATCCAGCATCGCACTCTTTCCGCCCTGTTGTGCTGCTTCATATGACAATACATCTTCATGGGAGACTAGATTAGATTAGACTGAGGGGAGAAAAGAAGCCACTTAAGGTGAGGAGCAGTGATCAAGGCACAATTTTAGGCAATGAAGTTTGCAGAAGAGGAAAGTACCTTTGGAGAGAGTTTAAAACAATCTTGAATTTCTCTGGTTGGTTGGGATTACAGAGGTTTCTGAAAGACTCCACACTTTATGAAAAATCATAGGGAGCCATTGGAAAATTCTTAACTAGAGGAGTGACATGATAAAATTATTAATTAATGAATAATGCAATAAATACTTAATGAGATCATACTATGGTCCAACTTCTGTGTTGGAGCAAATTACATTTGTTCCTGCTCTAATGAAAATTGTATTCTGGCAGGGAGGGAGTCAGAACTTAGTTAAATAATCTCATAAATATTAGGTATAATTACCAACAATGGAACATGCTTTGAAATAAATGTATAAGGGCTAAAGAGGGTAAATGTGAAGCCCTCCCTAGTGTAAGGTAGTGACTTTTGAGTTCAGACCCAGAGCAATCAGTAAGGATTAACAAGTTGAGAAGTGGGCTGGTGGTGGCTTGAAGCTGTATGTACCCCAGAAAAAACATGTTCTTAAATCTAATCCATTCCCGTGGGTGTGAACCCATTGCAAGTAGGATCTTTTGATGAGGCTGCTTCAGTTAAGGTGTGACCCACCTCATTCTGGATGGAACTTAATCCTGTTACTGGAGTTCTTTATAAAGGGAATGAATACACACAGAGAGAGAAAGCCAGAGAAGCAAGAAGCTGAAAGCAAGGATACCTGGAAGAGAAGGGAGAGACCAGCAGGTTCTGCCACGTGCCTTGTCATGTGACAGAGGAGCCAAGGATTGTCGGCAGCCAGTTTTGGGGAAGAAAGCATTGCCTTGATGATGCCTTGATTTGGACATTTTTTCTCAGCCTCAAAACTGTAAGCTAATAAATTCCCATGAGCCAACCCAACTCATGGCATCTGCTTTCAGCAGCCTAGGTGACTAAAACAGGGCTCCTGCAAATGAGCTGCATATGCAAAGGCCCGTGGCAAGAGGAACTTGCCCTGTTTGACAATATCCAGGGGGCAGCCTTCAGTGAGGCTGAGTAGTGTGAAGGAGAGAGTGAGGCAAGATGTGGAGGGAGAAGTAGGCAAGAGCTAAATCTCTTTGGGACCTTCCAGGCCACTGAAGAATGTTGGAATTTATCCAGTAAGGTGGTTGTGTGTTCCATAGATGGCTGTGGCTGGTGAGCAGGGAGGTGATGATAAATATGAAAACTCTGGTGACCAACCCCTGATATCTTCTCTGTTTCAAAAGAAAAGGCAGAACTCAGAGGCACCATCCTCCTATTGCATTTGCAAGCTGTTGACACAACCTGGAAAGGTTAAGAGTTTGCAACAGATTTGTCAGAGTTTGTGTTCTGTGGAAACGGACAGAGCCTACAGGCTGAGGGGCTAATTTTAATAGAAATAACCTGGGTGGGCTTGTTAATTTTCTTCATTCCCATGATGACCTGTCTGCATAGCGTGAAGGTGCTTTGATATGACTAGGAGAACAGAAGGATATTTTGTGCATAGTCGACCGTGAGAGCAATGCTGGTTTTGCAATAAAGAAGCAAAGGAAGATGACAGGTGAGTTGTGTGGAAGGGAAAGATTAGAACATACACCTTCCCAAATTGCAACCTTGTTTAAGATTCATTTTTCTTCTAGCAGAGAATTAACTTTTACGAACTCAGGGTATTCTCAGTTCCCAAGGAAATTAAAGGAATCGGCAAATTATTTTGTAATTGGCATAGTAAACATCAGAGGAGAGGAAGAACCCCCTTCTCTTCCCTCTGGTTCATTGAATTTGTTGTTTTCCTTTTTGAATCCATGAAACGCATGGTGCTTGCAGAGGGCCATTTCTGTCCAAGAGGCAGGGTATATTCAGTTTGTGTAAATGGATGGGATGGGGATGGCCTCTCCCCTGCATGCAAATAGCCTTGGGGTTGCCAGTTTGTAGAGTTCTTTTGTCTACTGGCCACAGATTCTGGGATCTGCTCTGGGGGAGTGGGTTGCCGGGACAGTGTGAATGCCATGGGAATTAGAATAGTCCCCAGCCGGCTGCACTCGCTGTCTTTGGGTCTTTGAGATCCCCGGGCAGTGGCAGGCAGAGCCTTCACAGGGCCCAGACAGCCGCCTTGCCGGCCATTCTTGCGTGATGTCTGCGGGGGCGTTCGTGTTGCACAGTCAGCGCGATGTGGGAGGATGGCTGGCCTGGGCTCTGCTCCGGGAGCACCACCCTCCCCGTGAGGCGGTGGAGAAACTGCCCAACCCTGTGCTTTCTCAGTTCCTGTGCCAGGAAAATGGAAAGCATACACTATCAGCTCTGAATCAGCTCTGAATCTACCAGGATTAAGGGAGGGAGGAGAAGCAAAAAAGGGTCTGGGTAACCCCAAGTTCCCATCCAGTTAACCCTTAAATGCCTGAGTGCTGATCACCCCTGTGATCATATTTAGGGCTCTACCCGGCCTGTCCCACCCATTCTAACACTACCCAGTTCCTCAGCCTTGCTCAGGAGGGGAGGGCAGCCTGATCGCCATGGTACCTGTCTGTTCCGTGGTTAGCATTCTGCTTCCTCCTCGCAGATGCTCTAGAGTGCACTGTGCTGGGGTTACCTACCTAAAACCAGTGCAAGGATTGAAGGAGCAGAGGAAATGTGAGGGTGTTTGAATAAAGACATGAATTATACAAATATCTCCCTGCCAAGCATATAGAAGTCACTCAGTAATTTTTGTCTAGCTTTTGCTCCACTGAGCATTCAAAATTAACAGACGTTCAGATTTAAAGTACAGAATAATTCTTAAAGAGAATTTGAGAAGCTTGGTGGTCCCTCTTAAAAAAGCAACTTGTCCATGAACCAGGACAAATCTGATTTTGTAAAATATTGTTATGTAGGGAAGAGAATGATCTTGCCGAGTGGGAGGCAGCCCCAGAGAGGCAGGGGCCTGGTGATTATGAAAATGAAGCACCAGTGCTCGGGATATGAGTAGAGCCAGGAAGTTGTGGGTACACAGAAGAAAAATGTGGATCAGTGCTCCAGCAAGAAAACGGAAACATGTTTTTGACAGTAGGGGCCATATAGACGGGAAATTGGATATCAAAGGATGTTTTAAGAAGAGCTTGGAATGTCAGGGGAATGAAGCGAAGAGAATACAGAGCAAAAACTAAAAGCTTGGGAAGCCAGAGGTCCGCAGCTGCAGCCCTGACAGCTGGGGAGCCAAGGCCAGGACTCACAGTGGGAAGCAGGGCTTTTGCTTTGTTATTTTAAAGGAAGGATGTTTATAGGCCGCTCAAGGAAAAGGAGATGAGATTTCACTGTCTGTGTGACATTTTGTAGTCTAGTTACTGGCAACACTGAGCGTGGCAAGTTGGTAGGGTCGAGGAGGCTTCTCGTATGGAAACCACAAGAGTGGATATCTACACCCTGCTTGATAACATTTGGCAAAGAGGAGTGCATGGGTTCTCTCAAGCATCCACTTGCTTCAGTTCTCTAGTGCAAAGGGCTGGTGGAAATGTAGGTGCAGCCTGTGCCAGAACGAGGATCCGGCAGGGACAACCTGGGGCTTGTTACAGTGTGTGCCCCACTGAAGCTTCTTCCCCAGCTGTGTGCCTCCAGAATGCTTTGGGAGATGGGCCTGCTCTCACTACTTCTGCTCGTCCAGGTTAGCTTTGAGCATGCACGAGCCCACAGATACAAGTTGTGCCTCTATTTCACCCCCATATCTAATCTATCACCAAATCCCTGGGTGTTTCTTCCAGTGTATGTGCCATACCTATTCGTTATTCTCACCCTAGTCCTAGTCCTATCCCCGCTGACTTCCAGTGGCCCTCTAGCCCCCTCTTGCCTTTGTTCTTATTCTCCACTTTTTCCTTCTCCTCCATAGAGCAGGGAGAATGCTCTTTTTGCAATACCGATGTGAGTCTGTCATTCACTTGCTTGGTAGCTTTCTTTTACTCTTAGGACAAAATTTAAAACCCTTAACCTAGTTTACAAAGCCTTGCATGATTTGGCTCCTGCCAGTCTTTGTGCAGTCACTCCTGCTTCGTGTACATATTGCTAAATTGTAGCCACGTTGACCTATCAGTTTCTTGATGCTTCAAGCTGTTTCCCACCTCAGGGCCTTTGTACGTACTGTTCCCACTCCCTGGAAAACTTTGTCTTCTCCTTCTCTTCCTGGAACATTCCTACTCATTTTTCTAGTCTCAAAACAAACAATCCCTTCTTCAGTTTCTTATGGTCTCTCATTAACCTCTTAACTGTTCTTTCATTTACTGTGTCACAGTTTGCAATTAGATACTCATTTGTGTGATCACTTCTTCAGTGTCTGTCTTCTCCATTAGCCATAAACATCCTCCTAAGAGCAGGGGCCACGTCTGTCTTGTCCAACTTAAGGTCTCCAGGAGACTTTAAATATTGATTGGATAAAGAATGAATGACTAAATGAATAAATTATAGTAGATTGTTATGTCCCTGTTTGTGCTTCCATGTGGGAATGTTTAAGCAGTTATTCTTTAATTATTTACTTAATTTGTTCATTCTGAAAACACTTAATGAGAGCTTAGTGTGTGCAAGCCAAGAAAAAGGTATATTTCCTGTCTTCAAGGGGATTCTGGTGGGAGAGACAGTCTTTTAAACTAATATTCCACTCAGTGTAATAAGTGTTATAATAAAGTTGTAGACAAGGTGGACTGTGTGCAGAATCATTTGTGCTGATTCCAGGTAGGTTATCAAGTCTAATTTTACAAAATTAAAGCTGGTAAGAATCACTGTGCTTCGGACCTGATTAACCATTCCCAAATCTGAAAGCCATTAACCTCAAGTGTAAAGAGTGTAAGATAAGCTGTGATCTGGTTAATTGTAACATGAGGGCTTGCTGTGGTGACAGATAATGTGGTGGCTGATAAGGAATATTGAAATCCAGAGCCTCAGAGAGCAGGAACTTGTCATGACCTCCTCACTGTTGGGAGAAATGGGAGTTCTCATTCCAAATGAATGGTCCTAGGTCTTCAGATAGAAATACCCCTGGAATGCAGAAGGGCAAACTCTTCTGCTTGTTCCACTTACAACCCCAGTTCTTCTAGCTTTCAAAATGCTGTTATAAATTGGGAGAATGCATACAAATTCACCACTCATAACTGGGTATTGGGGAGAGGAAAGGGGGTAACTTCTACCTTTTTATAATTCTGTTCCTGCAATTTAAGATGACAGACCACTTTAATGGGTTTGGTAAATCAAACTTGTTTCCAATTTTTAAAATTATATGTGACAAGAGATAGTAGTGTGAACCCAAGTTTACTGTTTCTAGAACTGTCTTCAAATAACTCTGAAAAGTTGACCTTTAGGTAGTTACTCTAAGAGTGTGGCTAAAAACAAGTTTCATTCACCTAAGGGCAGAAGAGTTTGAACTTTATTTCCTGACTTGATGAGTATTTCATGATAATCCAGTTCCAGCCCATTAACTTCATTTCTCAAAACACAGGTTTTAAGAGTGTTCTGCTAAAATGAAGTCAGTTCAACTTGCTGGAAATAAAAATGTTCAGAGCCAAACATGGTACACAGTCTTGTTGAAAATGTTGTTTTTTTGTTTTTTGTTTTTTTTATGTGTGTGTGTGTGTGTGTGTGTGTGTGTGTTTTTTGGTAAGAGCGTATTGTGTGTGTATGCGTGTTTTGAAGTAATAAGTAACATTTTATAAAAAACAGCCAGTGTGTGTTTGATCAACAGCCTAATGTCCTATAACTGTGAAGAATTCCTGTGAAATGTGAGCCTACCTTCCCATTCTCCTTTTATCTTTACTAACTTAACTAGAAAATTAAATATTTAAGAAAGCTGTCTCCCTCCCCTGCTGGGTATTTAGTGGGGAACGAGGTAGACTGCCCTTTTGGAGACAATTGTTACTCACATACACAGGGGCATCTCACTATGTATAGATAGATTTATGCGAAATGATTTTGCCTAAACCCTGCACTGGGAAATTGTGAACCAGAATCCACTCAGTGAGTTCCGTTTCGTGAGCTCTTTCAAGGAATGTCTGTCACTCCCATTTCAATTAGAGTAAACAGGCAGATACAGTAGGACACTGGGGTAAACCACAATTAGGTATGTTCGTGATTCTTTGATACCTTTGTAAAATTGACTATATATGAAAGGTAAATTTTCCCCATAGATGTTTCAGCTAATTGCTCCTTCTGGGTAAGGAATGGCCCCATTTCCCTGTCTTATGATGATTTTTCATTTTCTGCCATAAACAAACCTAATTTACAAATGAAAAATTTCACTGAAGCATACGTTGCCTGCAAGGGAATGTCAGCCCTGAACGTTTGGAAGTGTTCAGTAGAACACACTATTGCCTTTTAAACAAAAGACTTATGATCTTAATTCATAGTTAAAGTAACAATTGCTTCTAAGTGGTACTTATTATTTTAAAAAGTGACATTCCAATAATGGTAATCCAGAGGAGTTAAGTTTGCTTTAAAGCAAAGCAAATGAGGGGTAATTGTCAAAACTTGCTTAGCATTTCCTGTTTGTAGAGAGAGGTTTTCCTCAAATCTCATCACATTCCCTTGATAGATTTCACTGATGTTGTTTCTAGATCATTGGAGACTATATGTCCTTTTATAGCTGGGTGTCAAGAAGAGGAGTAGCAGTTCTCTTCCAGGCCCAGCATATCACCTGCGGTTTACGGGAAGGAAAAACGCTTTAGACCAGGGAGAGGACTCTGGCTCAGGTCTGGACTCCCCCAGTTATTAACTCTGTGACTAACAAGAAGCTTCTTTGCCTTCAGTATCCATTTTCTCAACATGAAGAAGGAATTCAAATACCAGGGCTTTTTGGGCAGACTGAGTGTTGTTCCTCTGTGTGAAAGCTGCAAAAGTTCTTTGCAAATGAAAGGTAATGGTGTATGAAACTTAATACTAGTTATAGTCCTTTTGGTTCAGGGCAGGTTTGAGTGATTTATAGTTTTTTTTTTAAACATCCAGACAAATCATCCAAGGAGAGCTTGTATATTTATTGACTCTTTTCTATGCTAGTTTAGGACTTTGTTCATTTATTTATGTATTCCAAAGCTATTTATTGAGCTCCAGTTATGTGCTAGGCACTGAGGGTAAAAGTGGAAACTAAAGTCTCTGCTCTGATGGAGTTTACCCTTTAGGCAGAGGAAACAAGGTAAGTGTAAAGTACCCTGGGGCCCGGGTTAGCTTGAAAGGCAGGGGCTGCGCTGAGGGGAGGGAAGAGGAGGGTGGTTGGCATTGAGGTCAGAGAAGAGTAAGGTGGAGAAATGTGGCCTTGTAATCTTTTATTTGTTTTATTTATTTTGCATGCAGGAAGCCCTTGAAAATTTAGATATTTAACTAACACTCTAGTGTGCCAGAAAAGCATACAGAACAAGGCAGGTGACTCTGTCTTCTGACTCTCTTCTCTCTGCGAGTCAAAGACTTATCTTTCTTTCTGGACCCTGCTCAAATCCCACTTCCTCCACCATGGACTCCCACAGCCTTCCCATTTGAAGCAATTTCCCCCCTCCTGTTTGCTTTTTCCTTTTTATCCTACTTCTCTCATTCTGCCTTTTCAAAAAATTCTTCCACCAGGCCTCCCGTGGGACAGCAGGAGCCTCTGGGATGCCAGGGCCTTATGTTACTCCCCCCCCCTTTTTTTTTACTCATTGCCATACATATGTGCCTCATATATGGGAGATGCCCAAAAATATTTATTGAGCTGAAATAACTCACATCCAGATATTGGGCTGAGAGTGGTTTTCTGAAACATTGCTCTAGAGAGAAACTGATCTGAGACCACAATGGGAAACCCATCACGAGCACCCACAAAATGATTTCGTTGTTTTTGTGTGTCTTGACTCTTCAGGGGACTGTGTGGGTCAATTGCAGATCGTTTCATTTAATAGATAAATTTGACTGAGAGGATTGTTAACCTGGCAACTTATGGAATTAAATTCCCTTTCAAGGGGGAGTGTTTTTTTGTTTTCCTTTTTAAAATTACAAATGTAATACATACTTACAAAAATTCAAATATTAAAGAAAATACATAACGTAAACACACACACACACACGCACACACACACTTCCTATCCCAAATGTCATCCCCTCTTCAGAGGTAATTACTGTTAAGAATTCCTTGTACAATGTTTCTGTATTTTTCACCGGGTAGTCCATTTCCCTTTGTTCATGTCAGTACACACAGATCTTCCTCATTTTAGTAATGATTACATATTAATACGTGGATATATTATTTACACATTCTTCTCTTTAAAGGCTACCTTGTTTCTAAATTCTTGCATTACAATGAGCTCTTTGCACATACTGCTATATCACTCTTAAGTGGAATTTTGCTGGTCAAGTATAAGTGCATTTTATTTTTCTTTCTTTTTTTTTTTTTTCTTAAACATGCATTTTCAGCTGCCTACCATGTGTCTGGCACTTTGCTTCCATAGTTTTACTGGGGCCACAAAAATGAATTACATACCACCCCTGCTTTCAAGGAGCTTATAGTCTGGGGAGGGGAGAACTGGCTATACGTAAGTAATTGTATTCAATAATGGGAGCTAGTCCAGAGAAATGTGCAAGGTATCACGCTTACATAGAGGGAGCACAATCAGCTCTGCTAGTGGGTGTTGGGAAAGGCTGTACCAGGGAGAGGCAGGGCTTTTAAGGCAGATGGGGCTCTGGAGAAGGGCATTTTGGACCAAAGACATGGTGATAAAGAAAAACACCATTAATGGTGTGGCCCAGATATAGGTATTGTGGGAGGGAAGAAGAGGAAAAGATGAGATTGAAGGGTAGGCCAGGAACAAATCACAGAAGGCTTTTTGTGCTTAATAAGGAGCTTAATGTCACATCACATCAAATCACATCACATTGCTCCACATCACATCACAAAATAACATAACTTAAAAGTGTGTGACTACATACATATACACACACACACACACTATTTAAAACCCCTGAGTAAATGCCATTACATTTAATGCAAATATGCAAGAGATTGCTCTATATTCAAATCCATGTTATAATGAGCTGTTTTAGAAAATAGTTCCCTGTTATTTCAAAGAAGACTTGCTAATAATAGTAGGCCAGTTTAAGAGATGAGTTGGCAGTGCTTTACAGCAGTACAGACCCTGGGTTCTGGTAATTGGGCACTGGGGCTAACATCTTTCTTGCTATCTCCCTCCCTCTGCCCCCCTTCCACCTCTGCATGGAGAGTGTGTGCATAGGGGGTGCACATCTTTTGTGGCTTCTGCACATAAACGGATATGACTGGTCCCCAAGGATGTCAGCTGGCAACCTTTGGAGTGTGAAATCCATTTAAAAGAAACAGGAACAAAAAATCAGAAGGAATGAGAAAGACTGCTTAGATGGCAGTCGTTTATACAGTCAGTGGCTTTAATTTTTATTTCCTGGAAGGGATTTGCAAGAGAGACATGTAAGGTAAATTCTGTGAAGTCCTTATAGAATTGCTACCCTGTCAGCAAGGAACCGCAGACCAGGGCATAAGTACTGTGAATTTAAAGCAACCTTGGATTAAATTCCTCAGGTAAGCCAGCTAGTCATGGCTCCCCAGTGAATATTTATCCAGATGTCCTTTTGGAATGGGACAGGACCGATTTTTAATGACTGAACCTCCTTCCCGAGGCTGCATTTTGCTGACTGTGGAAGCTCCTTTGTGTGAGTGCCACTGTCAGCTGTGCGTAAGGGAAGATTTGACTCTGGTCTCAGCCCTGAGAGCCTGCACAAGTCAGTTTCCCTGTCTATAAAATGGGAATTATACCCTCTCTCACAGGGACTTTATGGTAACATAATTTGGAGAGAGAATTGTTTGTTGAGAAAAATGAAGATTTATGGTATTAAAATATGCACGTCTAAAATAGCTTCCAGTGCTGTTTGGCTGTCTTTGCCTGAATTTCACTGTGTCTGTGAGACTCACCCTGTTCCTGTAAACTATGAATTGTTGCTACTAAATGAGCTTGTCAGTCTCTGTCAAAGAACAGAGTGTCCTTGGAGTTACCACTGCCCAGCTTTGTGGGCTCACATTGGGTGGCTGGAGGCAGAATGTACCCGATTCCAGCCTGTTCTGGGAAGGCTGCAGCTCGGTAAGGGACCCTGGTGCACGCCTTGGGGACTGCACACCTGGCTCTGCCTCAGACCACTGCATGGGGCACGGGTGTGGGCTGGGCAGGGTGCTGTGCCCTGGGGCCACACTTCCTCCCCTGCAAAATAGCTCTGGGGTTCATCCAGAGGAGCCAGTCTTTTGCGACCCTTACTTCTTCCCCTTGTGGGTGAACTTTCAGAGCTTTTCCTCCTAGCCCAGGATTCAAAATATATAAAATAGATTATAAAATAGACAAAATACATCAATATATAAAATATAAAAGCATATAAAAATACATAATATTAATATAAAATAAATATAAAGTATATAAAATAGCTTATAAAATAGACAGAAGGAAGTTAACAATCAAGGTGCCTGTGGGGCACATCTGATCATTCTGAGGACTGGGTTTTTGGTGTCAAAGGTAGACCAGTTTGGAAGTTTATCTGACTTTTGGAGAGTGGTTTGTGTTCCGAGGGGCTCCTGGGTGTTTGTTCTGGGCCTTCATGGATCGCCTCCAGAGAAGAGGAGGCGACAGAGAATATAGGGTTTGGGGTCCCCAGCCCCCAACACTGCATCCCAACCAAGAATCCTTACTTGTTACCTGTTTTGCCTGTGGGGTTTTGCTTAAGATTTTGTTTAAGGAAAGGGTTTTGCTGCTTATTAAAAAAAAATAGGAAGAGTTTAAAACTTCTAGTTTATGCAGTCTATGGTTTTATATCCTTGCAGAACCTTGGCAGTGTCTTATCTCATTCTCCAAGAAATTGCAAAATGCCATTTGTCACTGGGACCCAGCCCTGAGACTGAGGTGATATTTACAGTGTAGCCAGGATCCCACAGATACTGATGTGTAGGCACTAACTTGGTTTAGTTGTATGCAAAGTCTTTTATTAGTTGTTTTATATGTCACTGCCTTTAAAATTGTTGGTACATGTTATTAAAAGCTATTTCTTTCCATAAGATAAGCCTTTTAAAAAGAGCTGTGTGTATATAAATAAATGTGTTTTTAGAATTTTTTTTTCTATTTGTAAACAAATCCCTACTGTAAGTATCTAAAATTCATCTGGGAGCTGCCTCCTGTGATAACGTCTGCACAGCCTGGGCATTGTATCTTCTCTCTGGACAACCCTGCCCACTCCACTCTCCTGACAACTGGACCAATTTTTTGGAAGTGATGATCTGACCACTGGCTCCCTGATGACAGCTTTACATTCAAAAGTCAATCTGTTGATCGAGGCCCTAATTCTCTGATTCATCCAGTAACCTTTATCGAGTGCCCATGATGTTCTTTACTGGGCACTGAAGAATTAAGGTTGATACAGAAAAATGTATGGGCCCTCAGGGTACTGCCCTGGCAAATGCAGTGCCTTCCCCCTGGAATCCTCTTCCCCTCTTCTCTGCCTGGTGAGATGTGGGTTCACCTTCAGTAATCAGCTCAAACAGCACCTCCTGTTAATTCTTCACTTAGGCAAAGGAGCACCTCTTGCTTGTTCTTGAGACACTTTGCATGTATGTCTATTCCTCCTTTTCTCCATTGGAGTTATTGTAGTTATCTGTCTACTGTGCGGACTGTGTCCCTAGAGGGTAGCAACTGGGTCTTATCTGTCATCGTGTCCCAGCACCTGGCCCAGGCCTGGAGAGCTAGTAGGTGTTGAAAGAATATTTCCTATTTCTTCTAAGAAACCTCCCTAATCTCTGCCCCATCCTCTCCTATCTGAACTGGAAATAGCATATCCCCTCCCCTTATGACATTTAGGTCTTTCCACTTTTAGAATAGTTATTTGGATAGCTGTTTTCTCTCTCCTTCTGGAATGTAAGCTCCCAGAGGCCTGCTCTCTTCTCTGATTCCTCCTTACCTTCCCCACAGAGCCATGACATATCGTGTGATTGGTGTATTTTTGTGGACCTTATCACGTCTGTTTCAGAGACCTGATGTCATCACCAAGGAGGCTCCTTTTCTGAGAAAGTGCACTGCCTTTCTGACTTGCCTTTATCCAGTGCATGGGCCTCACCTAAGGGTGGGCAGAGAAAAAGCTGGGCTGGGTACTGGCTTCTCTTAGAATAGACCAGACAACGGTGACTGAAATATCTGCTACGTGGGTTCTGTTTGATTGTTCCTTGTGGTCACATTTGATGAAATAGTGTGAGTAAGAGAAAAATGTCATTCCTAGGTCAATTCAATGGTCTAGCACTTCCTTCTTGTAACTGGAGGCTGAATATCTGCCACCTAAGTCTATTGGTCTTTCTGGAAACAGGAGTTCTCACCATTCTGAGCTTTCCTTTACATCAGTGGAAACCTTGGAATCCATGGAACACCCAGTACTTTTGTTCACTTGCCCACAGGCCTACTTACACCAGGAGTGAGTGTCTATTGATGCTCTGTCCTTGGGGGAAAAGGCTAGGGGTTAATGCCCTGATCATCTGCCATGTGGCTTTGACCTGCCGACTTCCCCGGTGTGAGGCTCCTCCCTGTGCTGACAAAGCCCTTTTGGAGGTCCTGGGCCTTGTTGGATGTTGGTAAAGCTCTCAGGCCATCATGCACCTTGTAGAACTTGGCAGTGGGAACAGAAAACTTCGTAGTTCTTCTCCTGAGGTAATCAGGTAATTTCTGTTCTCCACGGGCCCCTGAGCGTGGTGGACTCCTTTCATCCAGCACCTCCGGTACCTGCAGCTCGTTCACGGAGCTCTGGACCCCTTGGGCAGCAGCTGTGCCTGCAGGCTCAGTGCACTTGGACTGCTTCTAGACTTTGCTGTGCCTCGCACCTTCCTCACCTGCTGTTTGTTAGCTTCAGAGCTGGTGGTCAAGTTACCGGTCACGATGAGGACAGCTTTGCTGTAGCCGCCACCTCCAAGGGCTTGATGTGAAATGTGCTTTCCTCTAGAAGAAGAGCCGCAGCCTTGTGGGTGAGAGCCCAGGTGAGCACTCACTTGTCATTGGCCCACCTGCAGCCATGACTGTACTATGTAGTTTATGGCGTGTGGAAAAACCTTCTCCCCTAGGGTCTTCTGCAACTCTCCATTGTCCAAGGTAGCCTTTGAGTACAGGGATGAAAAATTGACAGTTCCACAGTTAATTAGCAGCAGAGAGAGACTTGCATTGTTTGTTGGCACCTCTAGGCATAGGGGTTAATGCCCCAGTCATCTACCGTGTGGCTTTGTTCCTACATAATTTGTTTGGCCGGTGCCCTGGGCAGTCTCACACGTGCTGGCCACCTGGGCCAAGGCTTGAGCTCTATCTTGGGGAAGCTGTGAGTCCAGGTTGGTCTCCTGTGCCACCTGATGCAATTGTATTGCAGGAAACCCACTCACAGGAAAGTAAGCTTTTCTTTCCATTTGGTATTTAAGGAAATTATTAAAGGTAGAAAAATGTGGCTTTTTTGTTGTTGCTCACTAATCTCTCCATGGGATAACTGAGGAAATATAGTGGCCTTAGTCATGTGAGAATGGTATTAACCATCCGTCTAACCAGAGAATCTTAGGGAAAAAAAAACAAAACAAAAAAACCCCAAACCAGTGGTATTTCTTCAGAAGAGAAATCCAGGGGAATTAGACAAATAAAGAAGGAGGCAGGAGTGGGGTCCGGAAGTGGGGGTTTGTAAACAGCAAGAGTTGGGAGGCAAAATGTCCTGCTAGGTCTGCACCTACATCGTTATTCACCTGCACAGTTGCTGTAGATTCCCCAGGGTTTATCTGAAGGGAG
>PVKY010007405.1:0-14958 GCA_004027775.1 Bradypus variegatus
GAGATGAAGCCCAGAGTTTGCCCTGGAAAAGCTAAGAGAGGACGCCCAGATGCTTAGAGAGAAATGCCCCAGGAAAACCAAGCAGAGAGTTGAGTGAAGCTAAGAGAGACAGAAGCTCAGAGACATTTTGGAGAAAGCCATTTTGAAACGCAACCCCAGAGAAAAGGACCAGCAGATGCCAGCCACGTGTCTTCCAAGATCAAAGAGGTGTTCCAGACACCATTGGCCATTCCTCTGTGAAGGAACTCCTCTTGTTGATGCCTTACTTTGGACACTTTTATGATCATGGAACTTTAAATTTGTAACTGAATAAATCCCCTTTATAAAAGCCTATCATTTCTGCTATTTTGCATAACAGCAGCATTAGCAAACCAGAACAGTATTCAAAAGACATGAATAGAAAATATTCAAAATGAGAAATATAAATGACAAATAATATAGAAAAATATCCAGATTCACAGCAAATCAAAGAAATGCCAATTAAAACAATAATGAGGTATTATGTCACATCTGGTTTTGACTTTTTTTAAAAATCAAATATACAAACAGATCTGGATCTCCTTTTTTTGTGTGGTGCATACACAGTGGGATTTATACACAAGGATGTTTGCTTGGGAGGTGGGGGCAGGAGGGGCATTCTGACCCCTTTTTTGACCTCACTTCATACAGAAACAATGGCAATGGCAAAGTTCCATCATAGCCCTATAACCCATTTGAAGCAGGTTCATTGGACAGACCGTCTTCTGGACTTTAGTTGTAGCATTAAAAAGAGGCTGGCTGTGTGGCCAGATGAGGAATAAAATAAAGAATAAAGACAAAAAATATAGAAATAATAGGAGGGATAAGGGATATGGGATGTTTTTGGGTGTTCCTTATAATTTTTTTTTCTTTATTTTGGAGTAATGAAAATGTTCTAAAATTGTGGCAATGAATGCACAGCTGTAGGATGATACTGTGAGCCATTGATTGTATGCTTTGGATGGATTATATGGTGTATGAATGTATCTCAATGAAAGCAAATAAATAAATAAATAAATAAATTCCCAATGACACCAAAAAAAAATAATAAAAAATAAAAAGAGGCCAGCACAATTTTAGCACTGAGATTTCCTACAAGGGCTTCATTAGCATTACATGTTTTATTTGCTGACATAAAAAATTTATCTTTCTGTGAAAGGTGCACATGGATCGTGGTGAGATGTACTAGAAAATGGTAGATAAGAGTCACAATTTGTTATCTCTTTGCAAGACAAAGGTAAATGTCATTAAATGTATGGTAAGTAGCTAAACCCTTTAGGTCTATAACAGGAAATTTGACCAAGGGTATCTGGAAACACAAGTTCAAATAACTAATTTCTCTTCAGCATTGCTTTGAAGATAGGCAGAATTTAAAAAAAAAAAACTAAAATTCTGTTTTGATGGGTTTAAAGCTTATGTAACAAGTTTTGTTTAGGGGAAGTTCCTAAGAACTAACTAAAATGAGATTCCTGGATATCTTTAAATTTCGATTTTATGTGCTTTCTTTGTCCCCCATTAGTGTGTTGACTGGTGACTGAGCAGAAAATGAGAACAAAGTGATGAGGAAGATATGGACAAGAAGGGTGGGAAATCTCTGAAGGAGGTATAACCGGAATAGAATAATTGAGATAATGGTCAGGAGGGGAGATAAGGAGAGGGAGACAGAGAGAAGAAAAAAACAAGAAAGCAAAGGAAGGAAGAACAAAGAAAGGGGGAATGGAAGAAGAGAGAAAGGAAGGAAGAAAAGAGTAAAGAGAGGAACTAGAAATAGGGGATAGGAGAGTTGGAAGGAATATGAAAATGAAAAACTACTCAGTATAGTTAGGCAAAGGAATACCTTCCTGGTGCTTTGTGCAAGTTTGGCTACATTATGCCCCCACCCCCCAAATCCATATTCTTTAATGCAGTCTTGTGGGAGCAGACATTAGTTTGATTAGGTGGAATCGTTCGATTGAGTGTTTCCATGGAGATGTGACTCAGTCAACTGTGGGTGAAATGTCTGATTAAATTATTTCCATGGAGATATGGCCCCTGCCCATTCAGAGTGGGTCTTGATTTAATCACTAGGGGTCCTATGAAAGAACTCACAAACAGAAGGAGCTCAGAGCAGCTGAGGGGGACATTTTGGAGAGAAGCTAAGAGCTGACATTGACACTGACACTTGGAGATGCTTGGAGATGTTTGGAGATGCCAGCCCAGAGTTTGCTCCAGAGAAGCTAAGAGAAAACCTCAATGCTTAGATGCACAGGAGCTGAAGAAGCTAAGAGAGACCCAGAGACATTTTGGAGAAAGTCATTTTGAAATGCAACCTGGGAGCAAAAGAACAGCAAATGCCAGCCACATGCCTTCCCAGCTGACAGAGGTGTTCCGGATGCCATCAGCCATTCTTCAGTGAAGGTGTCGTCTTGTTGACACCTCTGTTTGAAAAATTTATGGCCTCAGAACTATAAATTTGTAACCAAATAAGCCCCCTCTATAAAAGCTGATCAATTTCTGGTATTTTGCATAACAGCAGCATTCGCAAACCAGAACAGGGCACTTCTCTGATCAAGTAGCCTTTAGGATGTTTAGCCTCCTGAAAGGCAGGGAAAGGCCTGCTTCTTTTGAATCTTCCTCCTTTCCAACCCTCGTTCTTTATTGAATCTTGTTGGTTGGAATTGAATTTAGAGAACTATGAACTCATTCTCTTTTTTTTTTATATTTGAATAACTTTTTATTACTATAAAGTATGCTCATTGTAGAAAATTCAGAGAATACCAAAAAAGCAAAAGAGTAAAATATAATTTACTTTTACTTACTTCTCAAAGATAACACTACAACATTTAGGGATAAATCTCCCTGTCTTTTTATTGTTTTTATTTATAAAATGGGAGCTAAAACCAATGATCAATATATGAATGTTGTATAATACTCTTTCCAATAAATCAAAAAGAAGAGTGGAAACCATTTGACATTTCTAGATCTTTCAATGGTATGAAGCTTCAACTCATTGTTTCTAAAACTTAAAAAAAAAAAAAAAGTCAATTCTGATTTTGTCCAGAGCTGACATAAGGGATGTAGGTAGCCAAAGAGAAAAAGATAAGAAAAAAGGATATTTGTATAATTCAGAAATGAGTAAACTACTTTGAAGAAGCAAGGAATACCATATATAAGTTACTTTCTGTTAATATTTTTAAAAATAGCATTTCGCTTATTGTGAAAAAAAGTTCAATTGGCTAAGCAAATGTCATCACTCTATAGAGTTTGCAGATTAACAATTTTCATTTCAACCACTATTAGATAAGTCTATGCTTCATCCTAATATTTTTTTCCAAACCAGTCTAATGGCATCCAGAAAGACCTCTCCGAGAAATGAAACCTGAGGGATGCATAGACATGAGCAAGACAGGTGGGCTGGAGATACGGTAGAAAAGAAAGAACATCAAATAAAAGGAATTGTACATTCAAAAGAGAAGAGAATATGATACATTTAAGGACCTAAAGAGTTCATGACATGGGGTGAGGCTGGAGAGGTGACCCGAGTCAGGCAGAGTCTTACTTAGCCCCTCACCAGACCTAACACCGGCACTTGTTCAAGATTAAAAATTTTAGTCATAGAATTCATTTCTTTGTGAGCCACAAATAATGCTGTTTGTAGGAAAAAGCACTGATCTGGAGCCTTGCACATTGTATTATGGTACTGTACCATGGAACTTATCATTGCCACCAATGTGTGGCTCCTACAGATTTTCTCAAGGCTGGTGAAAATCAACTAACAAATATGAGAACCAGCATTTCTGTAGCATAGTGCTAAGAACTGTGTATGAATTGACCCATTTAAACTTCACAATAATTTTATGAAATACATACTATTAGTATTCCCATTTTTCTGATTAGAAAACTAAGACATAGCAAGATTAAGTAACTTCCCCAAAGTCTCAAAGCTGACAAGTGGCATGGGGGGTAATTTGGCTCCAGCAGCCTTCTCTCAATGGCTACCCCATCCAACCTCTGCACGGGTGCTAAGTGCCTGCAATATAGCCTGCACTTTGCATTAGTGTGAAACAAATGCCGTACCATGGGGAGTGTGCACGGGTAACAAGAGGCCATGGGCAGTATTCTGCAGTGGAAGACAAAGCTACATGGCAAGTCTCATAGGTAAATATTTCAGTAATTCATCCACAGGTGTGCCTCACTCATTGACAATGAAATAAAAATGATCCCTCTGGTATTCGTATAATGTGTTGTCATTTACAAAGCACTTCCCAATTGTCTCATAGTCATGGTTGTCACAACAACCCTGTGAAGCCAGAAAGACAGGATTATCCTGAGACTCAGACTCTGAGGAATGAAGGATTGCCAAGGGCACTAGCAGGGAAGACCAGACTCAAACACTGGGGTCCTAACTTATGGCCAAGGCCCTAAGGAGGCTCTCAGTACCTGACTAGCCTTGGGCTAGAATCTTGGCTCAGCCTATTAGAATCTACTTAACTTGCTAATTATGTGACTTCTCTGCCTCAGTTTCCTCCCTCAAAATGGGAATAATTGTATCTACAACAAACAGTTGTTGTGAGAACTTGATAGCCACTCAACAAATAATTTGTTTCCTTCCTCTTATCAACTATATGTATCTATCCATGGAGAAAGTGTATGCCACATTCCTTTTTAAATTAAAACCACAGTTTAGATGCTCTTATATAGAGGAACTCATGTTGTAACATGAAAAATCAACATCTCCCTTCTCTCTCCATCATCATTTTCACCAATTCCAGTTTTCTACTTGAGGTTTCCTTAAAGTAGGTCGCTCAAAGTCTAGCCTCCAGAAAATGTGCACGTAGGAGAGTAGAGGACACAAATTCCCCACATTTCTGAAGGTGGCTGAGTGGTTGTGGCTAGTGTAGGTTCAGTCTCAGGGCCAGAAACAGCCAGAAGTGGGAAAGGATTTGCCCCAGAACCCCTCCCCAGAAGCAGCACCAGAGCATAGGCTTCCTGAAGCCCAGCCAGCAGGGAAACCATCCTAGTTTTCCAGGGCTGTTGTAACAAAGGACCACAGACCAGTAGGCTTAAAAGAAATGAATTGTCTCACAGTTCTGGAGGCTCAAAGTCCAAAGTCAAAGTGTCAGCAGAGCCATGCTCCCTCTTAAAGGGGAGAATCCCTTCCATGCTTTGGCTTTGGTGGGTGGCCAGCCAGCAATCCATGGCATTCTTTGACTTGTGGCAACATAACTCAATCTCTGCCTCTGTCACATGGTGCTCTCTCTCTCTCTCCTCTCTCTCTCTGTCTCTCCGATCTCTCTCTCTCTCTCTGTTTCTGTGTCCAAATAACTTTTCCTCATAAGGACACTATTCTTGTTGGATTAAGACCCACTCTAATCAAGTGTGGCCTCATCTTAACATCTTCAAAGATCCTATTTACAAATAAATTTACATTCACAGGACGGGGAATAAGACATTTGAACATGTCTTTTGGGGAACACAATACAGTCCATAGCACTGGCTGCTAGATCATTCTGTTTTTCTCCATTGCCCCTAGAAGTATAAAAGCCTGAACATTGGGGTAAGATGTTCCACCAGCACATGTAAACCCCGGGAAAAAGCATCACGGTCCATGTGCCACTGGCTTCTTTGGCTTTGCTCTGGCAGCCAAGGCTGATAAACGTATGATCTGTGTTCCCCTGCAAAAGTAAACAGCAGAAAATGCTGAGAATTTGAGAAATTCACCGTCACCTCAAAAATATATGTAAGAAAGAAAACATGTCATACATTTTTTGAAAAGTAAATTCGAAAGCTGAAATGTCTGAAGGAGAAATGAGTCTTTGAATAGAAGCCTGCAAAAGTGAGAGAACAGTAAAAGGGAGGGAAAAGGTTGAATTTTGAAAATGACTACATTTCTTTTGTTTTTGAAACATTGCCTGTTCAAGCAAGAATAAGCAGTCTCCAACAAGCATCTTTCCCTTGGCTCTTCCTGGGGCCTGTAAATCCAGGGAGGATGAAATGGTATAGTTTGCTTTGCATCTTTTTCTCCGGTATTACTGCTGCATTTGATTGCCCTGGTGATGTTTACTTCACAAACGCCTCCTAGTAAGGACCAGTGGGGAGGCAAAAGCAAAGAAAAGAACTCCATGGGCTAGAAGGTGAGCAGGCTGAATGGCGAACAGTGGAAGACTTTTCAGAGGCTAATCAATAAAAGGTAGTAGCTTGGCTGCAGAGGAGGCAGTTCTCATTGGCAAATGGTTAGAGCAGGTGTGTGGTATGGCCAGCCTTTGGTTACAAACAGGGACTCCATTATCTTAGAAGATGGCCCTCAAAATAAATGGCCTCTTCCTGTCCCTGCGTCAATTGGAGTTCAGTTCACCCTGATTTGAAGAAGTAGGAAGAGAATACCACTTACATAAAAATCTGGAAGTTTTGTAATGGACTATCAGACTACATCCACCACCACCTCACATCCCAGAGCTCTGATATATCTCTGTGCTTTAAACTCCATCCCCTCCAGGAAGCCTTTCTGATCCCCCATTGCGGAGTTAGGGGCTCCTTCTGGGTTTCTCAAAGCAAGCTGATTCACTTCATTAGTGGAACTTCTCTACACTGTATTTTAAATATCTTTTGACTTGTCTGCCTTCTCTCCCTGACTCTCATTTCCTTAAGGGCAAGGACAGACTGGCTAGTTCACCACTGTGTCCCTGTACTAAAGAATGGACAGTCAATAATTACATGTTGAAGGTTGAAATTTGAAAAGAGAAATGGAGGTGTTAGACACCTAATGATCGAGGAGGTGTCCTCAGTAGTTCTTAAGCCACACTCATGCCAGTTCGTGGAATGGAATGCTTTGGGTCATTCACATGGAAGGAAACTGCTAGTGTATGAGTTGGATTATGTGCTCTGATGGGCAAAACACAGGCTTTGATGTCAAAACAGATCTGGTTTTGATTCCTGCTTCCACCAACATGTACTGTCTGTACAAACTTGGACAATATTTTTTTAACTTCCAAACTTTCTCATTGATGAAATGAAAATAAAAAGATAAAACCCACAGAACCAATATAAACAGCAAAAGAAATAACCATGCAGTTGGTAATATATGAAGATTTAGCCTGTGTGTTTATTGCAAGTCTATATTCCACTCTTTCCACTCTTCTACCTGACTCTTCAGATGAGATCCTGGCAACCTGCTATATCCTGGCCTCTGTTGTAGCCTCCCATTTCTAACTGCCTAACACAGCAAGAAGCAAAATAAGTAAATCCTTGATGTCTTTTGTCTCCAAAGGCCAACATCCTAATACAAACAATAGGTTTGGGAAAAGCATGGACTGAGTGGGTCCCCATTACCGGACATCATATAATGGACCTATTGGATGTTTTTTTCTCCATGAGGAGAAGGATTTTGTCTGTTTTGTTCACTGCTTGATCCCGGGTATCTAGCAGTGCCTGGCACATAGTAAGAGCTTAGTTTGTTGAATTAATGAATGAAAATAAAATCTGTGCAGTTCTTGCTTCAGTCCATGGCTCTTCAGGTGGCACTGATCCATTTCAACAGGAAATTGAGATTGCCTTCTGGGCCCAAAACATACTTGATGATGGACATATTTGATGTAAACCAAATTAAACCTCCTGCTTTTGGTGAATTATAGAAATGTATTTATAACAAGCTCATTGTTAAATTAATCAGCAAGCTGTTTGCTACCTCAGGAGTAAAGTTTAACTTCCCAAATGATTTTGGCACTGCTGATAAACCCATGGGCAATGAGCAATATTTAATGGCCAGCAAATGTTAAAGAAAGTGACTTGTTTGGTTGAGATGCCAGTAAAATGTAATAATGAAACCTATCTTTTTAAAGTATTTGCATGAATAAGCCAGATTTCTGACTGTGGTTATTTTTATAATCAAATACAGTCTATGTGCTTAAAATTGTGCCCATTACAACAAGGGAACTTTCTAGGTGATGGATGTATTCTATATTTGGATTGGAGTAGTGGTTAAATGAGTGAATATATTTAATAAAGTTCATTGAATATTACACTTAGGACCTGTGCATTTAACTGTATGTGAATTTTACCCCAATTATTAAAACTAGCCACTAAATTGGTAATAATACCATTGAAAACCATGTTAAGACAAACCATGTGGTAGGAGAAATGTGTGTGCTTATAGATAACTCGACCAGTTATGGAGGGTATGTGTATATCAAAGGCACCAAACATTGAACTGTCATTTTTGTTTGGAAGTCTCTAACTTAAAGGTGTTACACCAGAAAGCTGGCGGCCTGCGGGCTGGCCAGGTGCTTAGTGGCCGTGCTCTTCTAGGCCGTGGCTGTGGAGAAGCCCCGGGTGGGGGTGGAGACACGGGTCCCAGTGTGCTGAGCCGGCTTCTGGGACCCCAACTGGGACAGGCGAGAACCACTGTCCCTCATCAACCTGCAGAAAAGGAACCTGGAATATGGAGAACTGGCATCAGACTGGACCACTGCAAAGCCGAGGCCATGCGACACATCTTCCTCATCCAGCACTCCCAGGACCACGTGGATGTCTCCCTGGAGAAGGATCAGACTCTGACCCCTCTGGCCATGAACAAGCTGAACTAACTGGTCTCGACTCACAAGCTTGGGGCTCAAGTTCATAAAATTGTACATTCCTCCATGACCCGAGCAATAGAAATGGCAGACAGAATCAGCAAACACCTGCCAGGAGTCTGTAGAGTCAGCACAGACCTGCTCAGGGAAGGTGCCCCCATCAAACCAGGCCCTCCGTGTCCCACTGGAAGACGGAAGCTGAGTATTACGAAGATGGAGCCCGAACTGAGGCCGCTTTCCGGAACTACATCCACTGGGCAGATGCCAAGCTGGAGGAGGACAGTTACGAGAGCTTCATCTGCTATGCCAATGTCGTCCTTTACATCATGTGCAGGGCCCTGCAGCTCCCCTGCTCCCAGGGCTGGCTCTGCCTCTCTCTCAACAACAGCAGCATCACACACCTGGTCATCCTGCTGAGTGGCACCATGGCCTTGAGGACACTCGGAGACACAGGGTTCATGGCCCCCAACAAGATCACTCAGACCTGAGGATACAGTTCTGGGCAGACTAGCCTCTTTACAGCTCTGAAGTCTGACTCTGTCCCACACATCACCGAGGCCCATGGATCTCCTTGCCTCTGTGTCCTGGCACAGGCCACATTTCAGTTGCATTTTATTTCCCAAGCAAGAAGCCGGTTGGAAAGTAGAAACATCTAAGTTGCTGCATTTCTGGAAACATGAAGCTCTGATAGCTGATTCTACAAGGTTTTCTACCTTACTCTGATCTAATTGGATGACCCTGTGGGGTATAAAGTCAAATCGTTCTCCAAGAGAAGTTGGGCCCATCCCGGAAGGGCAGCCAGCCTGATGCAGGTGTCTCTGGGATGACCACATGCAGACCCCCAACACCCCAGCCAACACATAGCCCTGGAGACCAGGGGATGCTCAGAATAGTGCACATGTGGAATGCGGGTTTTTGTTCACAACTCATTTCACTTCATTCATTCTTTTCATAAAGTCCTTCTGTCGAAGATTTTCCCCATGTGGGATCTTGCTTTGAAGCCCACGGTCTGACATCAAGACTAGATGGATGGGAACTGACCAGCCTTTTAAGGCCTTTTAAGGTATGAGAACTGATGATTTACCCAGGAGGAGAGGTGCCATGGGGGGGTGAGGGTGGGGGGACAGCCCCTCGCACCCAAGATTTGCCAGCTAAATTTTAACACTGGCTTAGTGACAGAAAAATCATGTTTAATAAAAGGCATCTTAATATACCAGAGTGAAAACTCAATTGTAGTTTGCCTCTCACGATTGCTAACCTTTCATGCTTATGGATTAAAGTGTTTAGACATGTCTATCCCAAATATTGTTAATTTAGGAATACAATATAATTTCTGTGAAGTGTAGTAATAAACATTTCTGCAGTCAGTGCAACTAATTGGAATATTTGATCCATTTGTCAACTTTGGAAATAGTTACATAATAAAATTTTATTTTCCTGCTTTTTGTTTTGAGTAATTGCTAATTGTGAGTGTTTTAGCTGCTTAAGGCTTGCCCAGCAGAGATGTGGTTGGAAATACATGAGCTCCTGACCCAGGACAGTGAGCTTCATGAACAGTTATCTAGAAGCAGAAAAGTACAGCAACCAGGTACCACTCTAGAAATAAAGTGTGACAGGCCAGGGACTGTGCTAATTTCTAAAAACACAAATAAAAGGCAGCACTTACCAGACCTGAGACGTATCAAAGGCTTTTTTAAAAAATGGTCCTAAATGTACTCAAGGAGCTAAAGGAAAACATGGACAAAGAACTAAAGGAAATTGGGAAAACAATAGATGAACACAAAGAAAATATTATTAGAGAGATGGAAATTATGAAAAGAAATCAAACAGCTGAAGACCATAGTAACAAATTTGAAATTCCTTAGAGGGTTTCAATAGCAGATTGGAGCTGGCAGTAAAAGAGTCAGAGAACTTGAAGATAAGACAATTGAAGTCATCTGGTCTGAAAAGGAGAAAGAGGAAAGAATGACGAGAAGTGATCAGAGCCTGAGGAACCTGTGGAACACCATCAAACGTGCGAATATATGCATTGTGCGAATCCCAGAAGAAGAAAGAGGGAAAGCGGCAGGGAGGATATTCAAAGAAACAATGGCTGAAAACTTCCTAAATTTAACAAAAGACGTGAATTAAACACATCCAAAACACTCAAACTCCAAACAGGAAAAACTCAAATAGACCCAGACCAGGGCATATTATAGTCAAACTGCCAAATGCTAAAGACAAAGAGAATCCTGAAAGTCCCCAGAGTGAAGCACCATGTCACGTCCGGGGGGCCTCAGGAGGATTAAGAGCCAGTTGTTCACTGAAACCATGAAGGAGCGGGATGACATATTTAAAGTGCTGAAAGCAAAAAATTGTCAGCCAAGAATTCTGTATCACGCAAAACTGTCTTTCAAAATTGAGGGAGAGATTAAGACATCCCTAGATAAACAAAAGCTGGGCCATCTCTACAAGAGATGCTAAAGAGAGTTCTGCAGGTTGAAAGGCATGGACACTAGACAATAGATTGAAGCCACATGAAGAAATAAATGTTCTCTGATTAGGATAGCTAGGTGAGTAAATATAAATGCCAGCACTATTGTCTTTTTGGTTTACAAATCAACTTTTTACTTCCTACAGGGCTAAAAGCAAATGCATAAAATATGAGAAATCAGTGGTTATGTACTCAAGAACCACATAAAGCCGGGGGGGACGGAGGTGTATAGAAACATAGTTTGTTTATTCTATTGACGTTCAGTTGGTATCAAAGCAAATGAGTTGGTTGGATTTAGGATACTAAATTTAAGCCTCATGATAACTACAGAGTAAATATCAGAGAGTTCAGGCTGCCAGGACAGTGGGAGTTGGGAGTTGATTCCTAACAGGTGTAGAGTTTCTATTTGGGGAGATAGGAAAGTTTTAGTAATGGAAGGTGGTAGGGGCATGGCAACATTATGAATGTGATTAATCCATTGAATGGTGTGCTGCGGTGGGTTGAAATGGGAAACTTTATCTTGTATATGTATCCCTAGAATTTCAAAAAAAAGAGAGAAACTCAAAGAGACAATGATATGATCCCGGATGGGATCTAACAAGGGAGGAGAGAAGGCTAAAAGGACATTTGGGAACATGCAAAGAAATTGGAATATAGACTGAAAGTTTTATGTCAATGTTAAATTTCTTGAACTGTATAATTTCACTTAAGGTGGTTGCACACATGAATGTCCTTTTTCTTAGGAAACATACATGGCAATATTAAGTGTTCAAGGAGTGTGATGTATGCAACTTTCACTCAACTGTTCAGAAAGTGGATAGAGAATGAAACGACAAAGGTGGCAATGATCTGGGCATGAGTCCTTTGTATAGGGTTTGTGTTATTTTTATAACTATCCTGTAAGCTTGAAGATATCTCAAAATGAGAAGTTTCAAATTTATAAAAAAAGTACCACACCAGTATTTCCCATTATCATCACCACCGCCATCATCCTACTACTATACTCAATATTATTATTAATCTTTATTTTTAGTTTAAACACAAATCATCCTGAAACTATGTTTGTTCCCTTTGTGCAGTAGAAACCAAAGCAATAAGTAACACTATTCCCCAAATCTAAATATTAACTTAGCAGCCTAATCTTAAATGGAGACAAAATTTACTTGAATACTTCCAGTTGCAGAGAAAATTTGCATAGAGAAAAGGTAAATACATTAACTAGAATTAAGTCAGGTGAAACTCCTGTTCCTCAAAGGGGGAAATAAAGACACCTTCATTAGCAAGCTCATTAACACAAAGGGGGACACAGAGCAATGAGCTATGACCACAAGCACTCAGCTGGACTCTGGGAGCCATATTGTGAATCCAGAATTCCAACAGTAAATTTGTGTTTTATATTATTACTGAATCATAACTTTATAATATGTATTTCTGTATCTAGGTTGCCAGATCATAACCTGAACAGCAAATCTTCCTGAGGCCTTGCTTACATAAAAATAGAACAAATATGTGCAACATTTCTACCTACAATTCCACCAAGATTACCTAATATACTATCAATTGTAATATTAAAATGTTTTTTATTCTGTTTTTATTTAAAGACCTCCTGAACTGGAAATTGGGGGTGTGAGGCTGACATCCCTTCCCTTATAAGTATTGGCTTTGGCATCAACTTTCCTATCATTATTTACGTACGTCACAGCACTTATCACCACCTAAAATTATAGTATTTATGTGTTTATTGACTTGTTTGCAGGCAGTCTCTTACATTGCCACGTGAGCTCCATCAGGGTGTGACTTAGCTTCTTTTGTCTTTGTCGTGTTCCCAGCACAAAGGACAGCAGCTGGCACATAGTAGGTGCTGAAACCACAAGATCCAGGCACCCCAATGTTATAGGAGTGCTCTGGTGAGAAAGGCAGTCATGGGTAACCCTAAAAGAGCTGTACTACCTGGATACCCAAGCAGCTGTGTCTGGGAGTACTCCAAGAGGCTCACACAGGAGAGTGATGCAATGGCCAGATGAGCATATTGCAGAGCAGGCCAGTGTGGTGACAAGGATGGGTCCCACGGGCAGTGGGGAGAGTGCCACACAAGCAGTGGGTCTGGGTCTGCTGGGGCCTAGGGGATGTCATGCATAGCAGTTCTGGAGCAGGTGGCCTGGGTAGAGCACATGAAAGCATGGCTTGGAAGCAAATGTCAGCAGCAAATGTCATGAAGCAGGAGCCCAGAGTAGAGTGGAGCAATGACCCAAGAGGCAGTGTGAGAAGCAGTGAACTGATTAACGGGCAAGGCCTGAGGACATACAGGTTACACATGAAAAGCTGTAGAAAACAAGAAAAAAATTACCTGCAATCCCATCTGTACAGCACAATCAAGGGAGCCCTTTCTTCTAGTCCACACACTGCACCAACACAGTGTACCTTAAGGAGGCAGTATCGTGTCTTCCCCTGGGTCCACGCATGCACTCACAAACGTGTTCCCCAGACTTGCTCTCCATTTTTCTCACCTCAGTGTCTGTTTCATTCTGTTTCTTCTGCCTGAAATGTTCTTTCCTTTTCCAATTTCTACATGACCGACTGAATTCTACCTATTTGTCAAAGTCTAGCTCAAATGTTGTACCAGCATAAGTTAAACTATTTTCTATGTCCCTTTAAAAGATGGGTCTCTTTTAGGGGAGGGATCAGCTGTATCCTTGGAAATAGGCAATACAGAGTGACACAGAGTTCTAGTCTTTGGAGTGAGCCACACTTGGGTTCAAACCAGCAAAATATCAGGAGCACTATCCTTTGGTTTCCCTTCATTGATCAAAGGGCTGATCAGATTTGATTGGTGGTAAGTTTAAGTTCTTCAAAGGTGAGAGGAGTATTTCTGTGACTGCTCCATTGGGTTACAATGGCCTAGATACAGGACCTTACTGTGGTATCATCATAAGTCCAGCATTTGTTATCAACACATCTTACTCCCTGTGCAGCATTACTGGAACACGTCACCACAACATAAGTGGAAATCAGGTCTTGCTGTTCAAACAGCATAAGGCAATGAAACCTGGGACAACTTCTCATGGCTGCCATCTCCCTAAAGGCCCCCAGTCCCTAGAAGCTGTCCTCCAACTTCTTGATGGGACTCAGACATTGTTTTGTGCTTGGATGGTGTTGTGAATGGCCAAGTGCTATGTGTTGTACATTTCATGTCTTGACTTTGGCTGGCCAGAAGATGTCCTGGATCAACCATGAAGAGTTTACAAATCAACTGCCCAGGCATTGATGACTGTGCAGGGATAGTGGGAAGATGTCCAGAAATGGCAGAGAAAAGAAGTGATAATTGCTTTGATATCAGATGTTCTGATAGGAGTTCAGTTTCCTGTTTTGTGAGAATGTCCTTGTGTGTGACTTCTCCTGTGGCAAGTTGTTCTGTATAGACATATCTAAGCAGATACTCTTGGAGCTTCTGGTGGCAATTTCAATCAGTTTCAGTGTAGATGATACAAGATGGACAGATTTTGAGGGTCTAGAACAGTGAGTCATGTCACACATAAGCACTCTGGATGATCCATGAAGACAGATGAGCTCACTGATATGCAGGCTGGTTATGACAATAACAATAGGTAATATATTTTTAGGCTCTCCATCTGTAGGCACTGTTCTATTCCATGTAGTACTTACTGCTATTTACTGCCATTTTAGAGATACAGAAACTGAGGCTCAGAGGAAAGTGGCTTGCATAAGGCCACCCAATTAGTAAATGGCAGCGGTGGGACCTGAATGAAGGCAGTCTGAATCCAGAGCCTTCCCTCTGAACTAAGCTGGATGCAAACGGAAGCAGGACATGGACAGTACAAGGTGATAGGTGCAATCTTGGGGAGAATATCCTCCACCTCATATTGTCCACTTGGTGTAATCAGGCATTAGATAAGGGAG
>PVKY010007406.1:0-14957 GCA_004027775.1 Bradypus variegatus
AATCTATCCACTCCCCCTTATGGGCCACCACTCTAGTCTAAGTCACTGTCATTTCTCACTTGGATGACTGCAATCGCTTCCCACATGTTAGATATTACCTATTACTATTAGTATTTCCATCACTGCTGCTGCAAGGGCAACTTCTGTATTATGACTGCCACCGCTAGAACCCTTACAAGTATTACTTCACTCCTCCCATGCTGGCCAGTGCCAGGAGGATTTGGATAAGGTCTTCCTTTTGTTTCCCAATCATCCTTTCTATCCTGCTGACCTCGAAGCCATCTGCTTATTTCTCCATATGAGCCATGTGGTAGATTGAATTATGCAACCGCAACGACCTGTTCTTCATGTCAGTCTGCATTTTTATGGATGTGATCTCATTTGTAAATGAACTCTTTGAAGATGTGTTATCAGTTAAGGTGTGAACTCTTTGTGAAAAGAATCTTCTAGAATCTTATTAAGGGAGGCCAAACTAAATGAGGGTGGGTCTTAATCAGTAGGACTGCAGGAAAGAGAAAATTAAGACACAGCCAGAGAGGCCACACAGGAAGAGGCAGAAGTCAGCAGAAACCAGAAGAGCAGATTGTGCCAGTTTGGATGTATTATGTCCCCCAAAATGCCATGTTCTTTGATGCAATCTTGTGGGAGCAAATGTATTAGTGTTGATTAGGGTGGAATCCTTTGATTGAGTGTTTCCATGGAGATGTGACTCAATCAATTGTGAGTGAAATGTTTGATTGGATAATTTCCATGAAGGTGTTACCCCACCCATTCCTGGTGGGTGTTAATTGGATCACTGGAGTCGTATAAAGGAGTTCACAGACAGAAGGACCAGAGAGCACCTGAGAGTGACATTTTGAAGAGGAGCTGCAGCTAAGAGAGGACAAAACTCCCCAAGAGCAATGTTTTAAAGAATGCCATTTTGAAAGCAACCTGGGAGCAAGCGGATGCTAGCCACGTGCCTTCCGAGCTAAAAGAGGTTTTCCAGACGCCATTGGTCCTCCTTCAGTGAAGGTACCCTATTATAGATGCCTTATCTTGGACACTTTATGGCCTTAAGACTGTAACTGTGTAACCAAATAAACCCCCTCAAAAAAGCAAATCCATTTCTGGTGTTTTGCGAAACAGCAGCATTAGCAAACCAGAACACAGACCCAGGGATGGAGAATTTGCCATGTGACAGGGGGCAAAGTTGCAAGCCAAGGAACCCTGAGGACGGCGGCAAGCCAGCACCAGAACTCTACAAGTCTGGGGGAGAAAGGATGGGCTGATTGATGCCTCGACTGGGGATGCTGGCTTCTGAAACCATGAGCCAACATATCCCTGTTGTTTAAGCCAGTTGATACACGGCCTTTGTCCGAGAAGCCCTGGCAAACGAAGACAAACCATGCACATATCACCCTACTTCCTTTGACGGCCTGCTCCGACACCCCGAGCACTTCTTTTGGATTCTGTCTTCCCTCCTGATGCCTCCAGCAGACCTGCTGGTGACGGAAGGCACGTCTGGACCTGCCTTGGTAGACACAGATTCCTCTGCTCCTGCTGACAACCTGCCTCCCGCAGAAAAGGCGCTCCACCTCGCCGACGTGGAAGGCGTGCTAGACGCAGTCCTTAAATAACGGGCTTTGCTCAGCCACAGCCACCCACACTCACCCCTTGGAGGCTGAGTTGACGGACTCAGTGTTGGTGGTGGGGTTGGGCCCAGCACCTGTAGAGAGGGTGGGAGGGTAGAGGGTGGGGAGGGCGGCTTGGCACGAGGAGGGGAGGTGGGGGGCAGTCCCTGGGTATGGCCGGCAGACTTTGGGAGCAAGAGAAGAGGCCTCACTGTAGAGGCCACCTGTTGAGGGTGCAGATAGGTGAGGGGTAGTGCTTCAGAACCAAGTGACCGGCTGCCCGAGAGACAGCGGGGCCACCCTCTACCCTCAGCTTCGTTGGATTGCACTCGTGAAACCAGACATTAGGGGGCCTCTCGCAGGGCTGTTGTAATTGGGGCTTTGATGTTTTAATTAGGCAGCAGTGTATTAGATGACTCAGGAGGGGACAAACATGGAGATTAATATAGCAGCCAGGGGCCCTGGATGCAGGATGCAAATGACTTTTCTGAGTGGGGACTGCAGCGCTTGTCTTGAAAGTGCAGATTAGTGCCACTTGGGAGGCTGTTACATGGGGACAGGGCACAAGTGGGCTTTGAGCTCTGGCTACACATGGACTTTTCTGGGTGTGTGGCTGAGGTGGAACAATGGAAGCTTTTCAGGTGGCAGAAGCCACCGGCTAGCTCTCGGTGGGTTGGCGGGAGGACAACCTGGGACGCTTGCTCCTCAATTTGAAAAGGGGGCCCTGAGCTCGTGGGCATCTCAAAGGTTTTGCTAACGCCTCCTTGCTTAGGGAGTCTACAGAGGTCCTCAGGAAGTGGAAGGAAATGGTCCTGCAGTTCAGATCCAAAAGGAGAAGGGAGGTGAGGGTGGGTCAGCTGGGGAAGGATGCAGGAACGCTGCTTTGTGGATCCCTGAGGCTCTGGTTCCTCCCCACTGCCCTCTGTCTTTCCATCAACAACTACATATTTAGTGCCTTCTGCGTGCCAGGGACTGCGATACAGTGGTAGGCAGGTCAGAGGGTCTCCACTCTTATCAACACAACTGGGAAAAGCTGGTCTGCAGCAGGGGCCGGCAAATCGGGCCCACCATCCATTTTTGTATAGCCCATGAGCTAAGAATGGCTTTCATATTTTAAAATTGTTGAACAACAACAAAAAAATCAGAAGAACACTGTTTCATGACACATGAGAGTTATGTGGAATTCAAATTTCAGTGTCCATAAATAAACGATTGGAATACAGCCACGCTCCTTTATTTATACATCGTCTACGGCTGCTTTTACACTGCAATGGCAGAGCTGAGTAGTTGTGATAGAGACGGAGACTGTATGGTCCACAGAGCCGAAAATATTTACTATCTTGCCCTTTTCAGGAGAAGTTTGCTGACTCGTGCTCGAAAGGATTGAACTCCGGGGACTGGTCGTCTGGGTGTCTGCTCAAACATCACCACGTCAGAGGTCTCTGTCCCCGTCATTCTTTAAAACAGTGCCCCACCCTGTTATTCTCTGGTCTTTTACCATCTTTACCGCGATTTATTTGTCTTTGCAGCACTTTCACCCCTGCCTGCAATTACTGTGTGTGTGTACGTGCCTGTGCATATCTGTGTCATATACAGATCTACATGCATTTAGTTATTTAACTCTACAGTTTCTCTGCCCCTTTTGCCAATCCCCAGCTCCTGGAACAGTGCCCAGCACATAGCACACGCTCAATAAATATTTGAGGGTTAAATGAATTTCACATCGTGGAGTTTGGTCTTGATTTAGTAGACAATGGAAAATTTCAGAGGGAGCTCATCAAAGCCTTGTCCGCGGATCTCCCCAACTGCACGGACTGGAGGAGGGAGAGGAGGTCAGAGAATCCCACCGAGGAGGCTGTTGCAACCACGTAGGTGAGAGGCCACATTGAGGGGAGGAGGGTGAGGTTCGTGACTTCAATGGAGCTGCTGCAGTAGCAGCGGGATTGGAAAGGCACAGGTGGAGATTGGGAGGGTTCTAGAAGCAGAGCTGAGGGTCTCTGGGTGTAAAAGGATGGAGGGAAAAGGAGGAAGTGAGCACTGGCTTGGAGGCTTCCAGCCTGGGTACCTGGGAGGATGGTGAGCCTTTTAGCAGAAGTTGGGAAGCGATGGGAAGGGGGACTGTTGGGAAGGTGGAGGCAGGGAGGTTTTTTAGGCATGAAGCCAGACCCTGGGAGACCTCGAAACAGAGGCCAAGCCTCCCGCCCTTCCACAACAGTAGGCTGTCACCGTCAGGAGCCTCTCCACGAAACCAGGACTGAGAGCTTGACAGCAAGGGAGGGAGACACAAGGGAGTAAGACACAAGAACATTTGGGAGCCCAGGCCCAAACCTGTACATGCCAAGTAGCTTCTGATTCTTGCATTATTGGCACCAGCAACTGCTCCTCCATTGCTGTCTGCTGCAACCATCCCTGCTTGGCCTGTCCTAATATGAGGGCGGCCTGCTGGGGCTGAGCCGGGCAGTTGGGCAAACCCCACTGGAGGCCAGACGCCACCCACTGTGCCCTCAGCTGCAGCCCCAGGCAGCACTGCTCCACCCCGCAGTCACCATACCTCTAGGGGCAGCAAGGGTAACCCAGTTACGAGCCATGGTTGCTCAGGGTCCAGGACCACACAGACCAGAAACCAGCAGGCGGGCATCCAGCTGTGCAATTAAAAATCGCTGCTTAGCAAACATCACCAGCTGTGTTGAGTACCTTCGAGTATAATTTTTTTGTAGTGCATTCAAAGCATCATTTCTGCTGGGACCCATTCTTCACAATAATTCTGTGGAAGCTTGAAAATGGCTTATCTTTGCCTCTCTCTCCTCCTGATCCAATAGACCATGTTCCACAGCCTGTGGAGGATGATTAAGTAAGGGGGCTCTCAGGAGTCAGACTCATCCCGGGTCGGTAGGGTGTGTGTGTGTGCGAGCGTGCATGCATTGGGGGCGGGGGTGGGCAGAGGATATCCAGAGGTTTGGTGCCTTAAAATTAGATGGCTGGTGCTGTCCCAAATGACATTTTGCATGCAGTTCAGTAACATCACAGGGTAGCCAGGAAATGTTATTAGGTAACTTTAAATATGGTCCCATTAACAGACCAGAATGTATATGTGCACTATGAATTAATTTTAAAGTAAATCCTATGATTATCTTTGTGCAAATCTTACATTGCACTGTGTATGTGTGCGTGCGTGTCTGTGTGCATGCGTGTCTGTGTGCGTGTGTGTATGCGTGTGTGTGTTTGTCAAAAGCATTACCTTGATAGCTGTAGATATTTAAAAGGCACATATTTATGACTATGGTTTGGCCTTTTTACCTTTTAAAATCTCCTGGGGCCATAAGAAAATGGAAGTGGGTTGGGTCTCTCTCGATCTCTGAGGGTCTCTGTTTGGAGCGGGTTTTGGCAACTGATACTCATTTGCAAAGACAGAAGGAAAACTGACTTTGATCTCATTTGGCCTGTGTGGGGAAAGGATTTGGGTACTGGGTGATGCAGTCAGTGAGCACACAGCATGTATCGCTGATTCCTGAACCTGAGGTCATTGTCCTACTTGGACAGTGTTTGGGACAGCCTGCATTGAATGTATGCACTATGAAAAACAAATAGCAAACTATGTGGAAATTCCAGTCGGCTGAATCCAAACACCCATCAATTCAAAGGTCCCACTTCCTGCCTCCACCCACCCAGGGTGGCAGGACTTGGAAGGTTCATCTCCTGGCTAAGTGACCTCTGAAGACCCTGGGTGCCACCAAGCAGGGCATGGCTTGGGTAGAGGGAATTTTGAAGGCCAGCTGCCACCGGGGACTGATGGAGACTGTCCAATATAAATTCCTGGAGCACCTCTTCATTGAGGCTCCTTTGTTCCCTGCTGGAGGGCACCCCAGATGCCCTGGGTAACCCAATAAGTGGGGGTCTGAAGATGCTTTTAGGGAAATCCAACCTGGGTGTCCACCTCTGGTCACAAGCTGGATGAAGGAAAACTAGCTCAGTGTGGGGCAGCCCCGCACAGAGAGAAAGTCATCTCAAAACACTGGAGGTTTCCAAAATGTTTAACAGAGGGGCCTAGTGAAGGGAATAATCAACAGGCACCCCGAGATGTTGGCCACTAGGGAGGCCCTTGACTCTGGTTGGTGGGTAACTTCTACGTACAACTCTGTGAAACCCCAAATGCACGGTTTGATACGTGGCTGTGTTTATGTCTGGAGCTTCTCTTGAGAGTGGACATTTCCAGAGGTCGAGGCAAATATTTGAGGCTAAAATGATGCCTCAGGTGTGAACTACTCAAGGGCAGTGATCACATTCATTTTAATGAATTTCATACATGCCTATTTTGTGCCCCATCTGGGCGAGGCCATTCCACATAGTCTGGTACACTGATTCTTCACGGTAACCCATTTTTCAGATGAGGAAGTGAAGGATCTGAGAGGTGAAGTGACTCACCCCAAATTACCAAATAGCCAACAGCTCCTGCCCTTTCCACTCAGTCTTGCAGCCCCCCCCCCACCCTCGGTGTGTTCCTAGGGCCTGGCTCCTGTGAGGCACAAATAACACTTGCTGCATGGCTCTGCAAGATTGATGAGGAGATGATGTAGTTACAAAGGGAAAGAAATGCAAAACTAAGTGGGTGGTCCCGTCCCCTTCTGGGCCGTGAGAGTCTTGCCTGTAAAATGGAGACGGTGCTTCCTGCCCTACCCACCTCGCAGGGTGGCTGTGTGCTTAAATAAGCAATATGATAATTAGCAAAATAACAACAACAAAAGCAAACATTTATTGAGCACTTCTTCTGTGCCAGGCCCTAAAGAGTTAAGAGTAGGCTCTGGGACTCGTTGGTCTGGGTTCAAATCCCATCTCTACCATATACCGGTCATGCGGCCTTCCTCAAGCTCCTAAACCCTCCATGCCTCAGTTTTCTCAACTGTAAAATGGGGGCAATAACAGAACTTCATTGGGCTGGGCTGGGGATGAAACGAGACTATGGACCTCAAGGGCTCAATAAATATTGTTAGGCTAAGGTTATAATTTTGCAATCATCTCATTTCCCCTTCGCCTATTAGACCTTATTAGGAAATGGAGGTGCAGCACTGATGTGAGTTCGTCGTCTGACCCAGGTCGCCAGCTAGGAGACTGTGTGCAAATGCATCTAAGAGCTCGAATGGCCACACAGCTGCAAGGTGGTTTTGTGATTGCTGTTACTGTTATTTTTATCCTGACATCATTAATGTGGAGTGAGTCAGGACTGATGTGGAAGGCCCCCCGCCTCCCCCGGCATGCTGGTTGCCACTGACAGGCAGAGCCTCTTGCTGGTTTGCTTGCAATCAGACCCAGGGCCTTCTGGCTGCTCCGCTCTGATTTCCAGCAAAGCCAGTGCAGCAGGCCATGGGTGCGTGCCCACAGAGAGAGGGGCCCTGGCAACTTTTGGGCCTCTGAGCCTGGGGAAGAAACAGCTCACAAGCCTGCCGCCTCTTCCCCACTTGCCTCCTAATTTGGAGCTCTCCAGACAGGCTGGGGTGATGTTGACACTTACCTGGAAGGGGAGAGAAGCCTCCCAATAGGTTCTGACATTTGCAAGCAGCCAGCAAGCTCTCCATCCCCAGGGGTGAGGGAACTGCCGGGGCTCCTGGGCACGGGGAGAGGTTTTTAACCTCACAGTCATCTATCAGACCCTCATTATCAGTGAGAGGCTGGAGAGGGGCAGCAGGACGAATGAAAGAGTGGGGACAACCAACCCCAATGGAAATGCTGTCTCCCCTAGGCCAGAGATCCTTCCCTCACACGCCCACTAAGGGTTTGATTGACACTTAATTAGTACCTGAAAATAGATGTTCTGCCCCAAAGCAGGACCGGCATCTCCCCACTACCCCTTACCATGCATCTCAAAACAGGCGGGCAAGGCAAACATGCTGAATGAAGACAGCTGAGAAGCGTTTGAGCCAAATCCTAAGATTTTGCAGGCAAGTTCACTTAAGATGATTATGAAGTAAAGGGCCTTTAGAATGGTGTCAGAACCTAACACGTGTCTCAGGTGGTTTGAGAAATAAAGACAACCTGAGAGAGCTAATGGTTCTTAGGAAGAGAAAAAGTCAACACAACCACAGCTGTTCCTTGGACATACCACCTTTCCCCCACTTTCTTTTGGGAAAATTTCTGCTTGTTCTTAAAACTCAGAGCAAATGTCACCTCTTTGGGGAAACCTTTCCTGATACCTGCTGAGGTATTTAAGTTCCTGCGGCATTTTGTGTCCACTGCAGTTCTACGCACGTGGCAGGTGTTGCGTGAATATTTGCAGAAGGCGAATAGATTCCTTCAGTCTACCAGCCCAGGCCTGACACAGTTTGCAAGGAGATGCTAAAGGTGAGTGTCACAAAACCATCCACACCCTGAGGCTCTGGGGGCCTGGGTCTCACCCATAGTTGACCCAGACTATTGGCAAGAGAAATGGCCATTAGATAAAAACTGAAGCCTCAGCCTTCTGAGACTGATTTAAGAGAAAGTGCCTTTATGGATGGTTTTCCTTGAATTTGGAAAATTTCCGTGAATTTGAATTTGAACTTGAACTTGCATTTCCTTGGATCTGGAGCATCAAGGAAAATGGGAATCTCTTCCAGGCCAAAGGGACCATTCCCTCAGAAAGCTAATAGTCTTCTGAATCAGGAAGTTCTTTCTCATGTCTAAACTGCATCCACCCTGCTTCACTTGACCTCTGCGGCCTTCTGCCCAGGCCTTGGGGAAAATGGAGATCAGCTGCTCTTCCACCCACTCCTGTCGGTTCCTGACTCAGGGAAGCAGGTAGTGGCCAAGTCCCTCTTGGTGTTATTAACAAAGCTAAGCCCCGATGCTTAAAAAAGCAGTAAATGTCGGTTTCAACTGGGAGGAAGGAAGCTGATTCGAAGGAGCTCCAGGTAAAGTGAGCAGGTAGTGGAGAAGCTAAGTATAGAAGATGGTCTTTCAGAACAGAGAGAAGAACATTGTGTTTTCGAGTTAATTTGCTCAGCCTGGGAAACATTTCCAGACCCTGAGGCTGTGGAGATGTCTAGCAGGAGAAAATAGGGCCATCTTCTTAGCTCTGGACCTGGGGCTCAAATATAACTATGTCTTGGGTCACTGTCTCCTTTCTGCTCTATTTTTGAGAGACATTTAGGAAATGGACTCTCAGACAACAGAGTCAAGATAATCTCGCAGGGTGGTGGTTTTGAACCATTTTGGGGGGGTTATGGACTACATTGAGAATTGGATGATGAGTAAATGAGTGAATGTAAATTCCAAGCATTGCTGGGGTTATGTGGGGTGCTTCTAGGAGCCCCCAAGTCTAAAACTGCTTGGCAGTCTTAACTCCAGGAAGACTCAGTCTTGCCCCCTTTTCCCAGCACCCCCAAAGTCCCTTTCTCCTTCTCCAGGGAAATGGATTTCCATTTTAGAGAGGCCCCGAGGTAGGTTCTCTACATCTCTCTCTGAGCTCTCCATTCACGATGCCCCACAAAGCAGACTGGTGGTCTACCGACTAACCACCCCTGCCCTGTTCCCAGTATTGAGCCCCACTCCTCAGGCTTGAAGTACAAGGTTATGTTTTCCAAGCTGCAACTGTCTAGCTGAGGTGGCTGGCACAACAGGAAATGGCCACACTGGGCCATTGCTTAGGTCTCAGCAGTGATTTTAAGTGTCCTTCTCTTCTCTATAATCCATTCCTGAGGGGTGACTGGAGTCCAAAATTACAAAGCCTAATGCTTAGGGAGGGATACGTAGTGAAGGTAAATCAATAAAGCAGGCTGGGTCATTTCAAAACAGAACACTTGGTTTGCATATTAAATACATAAGAATATTCTTCATTTTCATGAAAAATGAAATCTTTCTCATCTTTCCAGAAACATACAGCCCTCTTGGTCTGTCTCTCCCTTCCACTTAAAGACATGGGTACAAAGCCATTTCACTTTGCTCTGAACTATTAAAATAAAACCAAAAGCACTGATGTTTTAATAAATGACAATGGATATTTGGTCTTAATGACAGGCAGATGATAGGGAGTGGTGGGGACTGTGGCAGGCTGGCACCCCATGCCCTGCCTAAAGGAAACAGGTGCTACTCAGCCTGTGACGACTATTCCCTTATGAGAGTGCAGGCTTAATGGGGTCAGAGTTTCTACATTTTCAAGAGCAGCTGTAAATATGATATTTATGTGAAGTTTCAAAACCTTGGCAATAAATCCAAAATATAAAATGTCTCTCAGGACAATACCCTTCAGATTTAACAAATCATGCCTACAGCCTGGATCTGGCCTGAGGCTACCCCTTTCTGTCCTTTTTTGTCTTGAGAGGGTTCACATTATGGTAACACTCTTCATTTTCAATTAAGAAAGACAGGATAAAGGAATTTTAAACTCCATTTGCTCATTTACTCACTAATGGATAACTGTCCTCTAATACTCAAGGGGTGGCCTTAAATTCTGAGGACAGCGTAATAGCAGTCCACAATTGTGTTCAGCCACCAAGGCTTCCATTGCAAGGGTCACTGCCAGTGGGATCTTGGGTCTGATCTTTTATGGAATCCCTGATAGCCTTCTCCGCCCCTGGCCAGCCACCAGCAGCTAAGGGAAGCATTTCCCACCGAGGCTCAAGAATGTCCCACCCTCACCCTGTAGCTACGTGGAAAGGCTCTAGTCACTGCTCAGATGAGCCAGTGGTGGAAGGTGCTGTCCATAGACCAGGCATCAGAAGAACGAGCTTGGCACAACCTGGCCTGAGCCATCCAGGGATTGCACAGGGTGGGAGAATGGGAGAAGGAAGAAGATGACCCGCTGAGTGTCGTGGGACAGCCATCCCATGCTGATCTCCCACTGGCCACTCCACTCATGGCTCACTACACTGCAGAGGATGGGTGGGGGGTTCACCCGCTTCACCAGGGCAGCTTCGGCCAAGTCGAAGCAGGTGAGAAAAAGGTGCTACCGATCTCTAGCCAAATCCAGGCTCTCTTGGGAAACGATACCGACTCAGCTGTCAAAACACCGCTCAGCAGATTGGCAAGGACTAAAAAGTTTGATAACACACCAAGTTGGCAAGGCTGTGGGGAAACAGCCGCTCTCCTACCCAGCTGGAGAGACAGGGCCAACCCCTACGGCAAACGATTTGGCAATTTCTGTCACAATCGCAAATGCACACACCCTTCGATTCAACGAATTCACTTCTAGGAATTTATTCTATAGCTATGCCCACCCATGTGCCAAGTGAGGTACTTGTACAAGGTCATTCATTATAACAGACTGGCAGTAAAATATCGTCAAGGCCCAAGTATTCGTTACGGCGGACTGGTTCAATGAGTCATGGCCTAGCCATACAACAGAACATTATATTATGCAGCTGGAAAAAAGGTACAAGGACTCTCTTTTCCTGCTAATTGGGACTAATCTCCAAGATGTGCTGATAGGCAAAAATGCAAGGTGCAGAACACTAGGTATAGTGTGCGCTCTTTTGTGTAAAAACAGGTGAAAATAATATGTACGTGTATTTTCTATGCATGAAATTTTGCTAAAAGGACACACAATCAATCTATTACTCTTGCTTGCCACTGGGGAGGAAGACTTTCTGGCTGGAATTGGGGGAGTGAGGAAAACTTTTCACCATATCTGTTTTATATCTTAAAAATTTGTGACCTGTGTGTTTGCATTCCCTAGTAAAAAACAGAATTCAGATTTGAAAGATGGCAAGCTCCCAAATAAAACAGAGCAAAACAAAAATAAAGCCACAATCCACGTCCCAGGACAAAGGTTCTGGGCCCTGGCTGCTCAGGCTCTCCAGCCATGGTGTCTGGTTTCCACTCCAGTGTGGTTTGGGCTTTGGCTTCCCTCCCACATCATCGAGCTGAGAGAGTGCAGGGAGACGCATGAGTGTGGGGTCCAGCCTGACCTACCTGCTCTTTCTCCGAATACGGGTTGTTGAGGACGACCGGCATGTTGCCCTTCCCCCACAGGTCGCCGAGGACACAGTCGTTCTCCACGCTGAGGGGCAGAGGCTTGTGTGACTTGCTGTCCACATCTCTGCAAAGCAAGGTGGGGGTGGGGAGGGAATGTGAGACATCGGGAGGGAAGGGCTGGTTGCCCTGGCCTGGTCCCGCGTCTGCACAGAACCTCGGAGAGTCACTCACACGACTCTAGGTGCAGATCAGCAAGTGTTGGGTGCTTGGCCGGCTGCTTGGTGGAGATCGCCAGCGACATGCGGGAGAGCAGGTCCCAGTCATTGAGCACGAGGGTGAGCTCATCCAAGTTGGCACTGAAGGCTGGCGCATGCCCATCTTTGTGGACAGCATTCCAGGAAGGCCATGCCATGGATTTTGCTCGTCTTTCTCCCTTCCCCCCATTTCTTAGATCTGGGAACATGGGAGGTCCTAGTATTGTGACCTCCTGAACAACTGAATGCCCACAAGACTTAATGGCAAAAGGAGTTGCAGGCAGGATGGATAGGGAAGGCCTGTGGGTTAAGACTTTGAATGGTAGCAGCTCAAGATAAACAGGCATGATTGTCAAAATAAGGGTAACAATACTATTAATAACGATAGTGAGCATTTATTAAGCACTTACTATGTGCCAAGCACTTTGCATGCATTTAAATTAATTTAATTAAATTACAATAACCTTGTGAGGTAGGAGTGACTATTAATCAACCTTTTCCAGATGGGGTAAGTGAGACAGAGAGAAGTTAAGTTCCTTAAAGTCACATAGTTAGGTGGTGGCTAAGCCTAGCCTTGCAAGCTGATACTTTGCACCCATTCTGAGCACAGACTCTCATTAACATCGTCATTTATTACCATCATTATCATCACCAAAAGCCGACACTGCCATTAGCACCACCCTCGTCACAATCATCACCATCACCGTCATCGTCATCATCCTCACCTCTCTTTCTCCTTCTCATCAGCAGAATCGCCATTGCCATCATCATCACCATCACCCAAGTCACCATCATCACCATCTTCCCCTCCCTTCATCATCGCCATCATCAGCATCTCTACCACCACTATCACCATCCTCACAATCATCAAATGCAGAAACCGAAGCTCAGAGAGGTTAAGCCTCTAGCCTGAGTCACACAGCTAGTAACTGGAGTTTGGATTCAAACCCAGGCTTGTTCCTGACTCCAGACCCTGACCTCTGAACCACCAGGCTCTCCTGGCTTCCTGCCCTTGGACTTTAATAGGTTCAGGATGAGGCTATTTCGACCAACTTCCCCAGATTGGTTGTCCTCTGAGACCGTAGACGTGTCATGAGGCTGAGATGGGGCTTTGGGTCAAAATCCAGATGGCCCCACTGGCCCTGGCTCACCTCTGTTCATCTGACCCCGGGCCCTGCCCAGCTGCTTCCCAACAGCCTGTCTCTCAAGGGCCGTCCCATCCGGTTTTCCTCTGACCGTGGCAGTCATCGGTTCCCAGCTCTAGGCAAGGCGGCTTGTTCTGTGGCTTCTCTCGGTTTTGGTCCTAGGCACTGAAGCAGGCCATTGTCCAGCTCTCTGTTCTACATCTCCAGCTTCTCCAGCTTTGGGGACTCCTACTCCTGGCTGCCCAGTCTTCCCCTTGCCCCATCTGCTGCCAACAGCTATTTGGGATGAACTGGAAGCCAGGACCTAAGTCTGAGAGCATGTTGCCGAGTGGCCCCTCCAGCTGCCCAGCCAGGCCCAGCCAGACCCCTTCCTTGCCATGTTTCAGAGTCCCGGCTGGCTCACCTTAAAGCTACTTTCACTCTTCTGCTTGGAGAGGTTTGCAATTGTCAGCGGGAACATTCTGTTTTACCCTATTTAAAATGTCACCAAAACACACCTGGAGTGGCTCTTGATTACTGCCATTTCCCAAGTCAATGGTTTGCCTACGAGGTGATAAACAGAGGAATTGTCTGTTTGAGAGGGCTTTTCTAAATGTCACTCAGCTCTTTCAGCTCTAAAACTCCTGATCCGAAGACACCACATGACCATGAATGGGGGCTCAGCAGAGAATGGAGGAGGCTAATATTTTTTGAGCATCTGTAATGCACCAGGTACTTGTACAGAAGTTATTTCATTTAATCTCAACCATTCTGTGTGACATTACCAGAACGAAAGGAAAAACAAACACATACACACACACATAGAACGGTGCAACACAAAGAGAACCCTAATGCAAACAATGGACTATAGTTAATAGTATAATTTTAATAACATTGTTTCCTCAATTGTAACAAAGGTACCACACTAATGCAAAATGTTAATTATAGGGAAAACTGTGTGTGTGTGTTTGTGTGTGTGTGTGGAAGGGGAAGGTGTTAGAAGGGAACTCATCATTATTTCTCTGTAAATCTACAACTGCTCTAATTAAATATATATGTAAACAAACAAACAAATAGGCAAGAAGTAGGAAAATGTCTGTTTATTCCATCTTTGTGGTAAATGATCTAATTGTTCAACTATAGAGTACTGGTTGGATAAATTGTGGAGTAACACATAATCCATATAATGCAACACATAAATGAATGAATTAGATCTATATATGCTGATACGGGAAGCTGTCCACAATACATTGAGGAGTGCAAAAAAAACAAGCTTAAGAACAGGACAGAGGAAAAAAGCCTTATTCTATAGATGAAAAAGCTGAGCCCAGAGAGGTTATATAAGTTTCCCAGTATCCCACAGGAAACACAGAGCAGAACTTGTGTTTGAAACTTAACAGAGGCAGGAAAATCTGGTTACCACACCTGTTCCAAGCCAGAAGCTACAGGGGGAGTAACCCAACATCTCTTGCTAAACGAGGTCAGAGATTTTGTAATTTTACAGAAATTACAGGGCACAGCTACAGGGAGGTGAATCTGAAACGATCCTGTGGCGTTTCTCTTTAGCTTCCTTGTCTGAATTTGCAGAGAGCGCTTCTTTTACTGTCATCCTTTCTTTTTTTTTTTTTTGAAAGCCATTAACACCTTTGTTTAAAGAATGCATTTGAAGTGTTTTGCCAACACAAACTTATTTTCGAGTTCTGTGTGATGAGCAGGGGAAGATATTTTAAGATGGGACCACAGGGTACATGCAGGTTGAGCTATTTTGCTTCCATTCACCCAGGAGCGAAATCAGAAGTTGATTTAGATTCCCAACCCACAATCTGTCAGTGATAACTGGGACTGAGGGAAATAGCTGGCTTATTGCCACTGATGGGCTTACCCTGGGATCTAGCTGCCGGATGGGTTTGTATAAGCAGCATAATATGCTGGCTAAGGATACGGGCTGCGGAATTGAGTGGACCGGGTTCAACTCTCAGCTTTGCTAGTTGTAAGCTAGGCAACTCTGGACTCACACATAACTTTTCTCAGTCTTGGGGTCCTCATCTATAAAACAGGGTTAAGAATACCTAGTTCCCAGGGTT
>PVKY010007407.1:0-14956 GCA_004027775.1 Bradypus variegatus
AGTTACATGAGGAAGTGACCCAAATGCCCATGGTCCCCACTCCTTCCACCTTACCTTCTCTTTCCAAGCCTACAGCTATGGCATCTTGGGGAGTTCACTGAGGAAGAGAACGCTTGTGCCTGGTTTACAAATGGCTCTGCATGATATGCAGGCACCACCCAAAAGTGGACAGCTGCAGCACTGCAGCCCCTTTCTGGGATGTCCCTGAAGGATAGTGATGAGGGGAAATCCTCTCAGTGGGCAGAACTTCGAGCAATGCACCTGATTGTTCACTTTGCTTGGAAGGAGAACTGGCCAGAGGTGCATTTGTATACTGATTCCTGGGCTGTTGCTAATGGTTTGGCTGGATGATCAGGGACTTGGAAGGAACATGATTGGAAGATTGGTGACAAAGAAGTCTGGGGAAGGGGTATGTGGATAGACCTTTCTGAGTGGGCAAACAACATGAAGATATTTTTGTCCCATGTGAATGCTCACCAGAGAGGGTGACTTCAGCAGAAGAAGATTTTAATAACCAAGAGGATAAAATGACCCATTTGGTGGATACCAATCAGCCTCTTTCCCCAGCCACTCCTGTCATTGCCCAATGGGCTCATGAACAAAGTGTTCATGGTGGTAGGGATGAAGGTTATGCATGGGCTCAGCAACATGGACTTCCACTCACCAAGCTGACCTGGCCACAGCCACTGCTGAGTGTCCAATCTGCTAGCAGCAGAGACCCACACTCAGTCCCCCATATGGCACCATTCCCCGAGGTGATCAGCCTGCTACCTGGTGGCAGGTTGATTACATTGGACCACTTCCATCATGGAAGGGGCAGCGATTTTTTCTTACTGGAATAGACACATACTCTGGATATGGGTTTGCCTTCCCTGCACGACATGCTTCTGCCAAAACTACCATCTGTGGACCTACAGAATGTCTTATCCACCGTCATGGTATTCCACACAGCATTGCTTCTGACCAAGGATCCCACTTCACAGCAAATGAAGTGAGGAAATGGGCACATGCTCATGGAATTCTATGGTCTTACCATGTTCCCCATCATCCAGAGGCAGCTGGGTTGATAGAACAGTGGAGTGGCCTGTTTAAGACTCAATTATGGTGCCAACTAGATGGCAATACCTTGCAGGGCTGGGGCAGTGTTCTCCAGGAGACTATGTATGCTCTGAATCAGCGTCCACTCTATGATGCTGTTTCTCCCATAGCCAGGATTCATGGGTCCAGGAATCAAGAGGTGGAAAGAGGGGTGGCGCCACTCACTATCACTCCTAGTGATCCACTAGGGAAATTTTTGCTTCCTGTCCCTGCAAGCTTAAGCTCTGCTGGTCTCAGGTCTTGGTTCCAAAAGGAGGAGTGCTTCCACTAGGAAACACAACAATAATCCCTTTGAACTGGAAGTTAAGACTGCCACCTGGCCACTTTGGTCTTCTTATGCCTCTGAATCAACAGGCAAGGAAGGGGATTACTGTACTGGCTGGGGTGATTGATCCTGACTATCAAGGGGAAATAGCACTGCAACTACACAATGGTGGTAAAGAAGAGTTTTCCTGGAATACAGGAGATCCCCTAGGGTGTCTCTTAGTACTACCATACTCTGTGATTAAAGTCAATGGAAAACTGCCACAACCCAATCCAGGCAGGACTACCAATGGCCAAGAAACTTCAGGAATGAAGGTTTGGGTCTCCCCACCAGGCAAAGAACCACGGCCAGCTGAAGTGCTTGCTGAGGGTAAAGGAAACATGGAATGGGTAGTGGAAGAAGGTAGTGATAAATATGAACTATGGCCATGTAACCAGTTACAGAAACGAGGACTATGATGGCATGAATATTTCCTCCTTGTTTTGTTATGATTATGTTTGTATTTGCCTGTAAAGCAAACAACTTTGCTTTCTTCTCTGTCTTATACCCTTATCATATGGCATAACCCGTACTGTTCATTTTGCTGTATTTAAGCTAAAGGAAATCAATTTTAAGAGCTAATGTCACCCAAGGACTTGCACCCTATTCTGGAGAGATTTAGTGTGTTTCCGGTTGTATACTGCACAGCGGAGTATTGTTAGGCAAAATGTATGTCTGTTATTGTTCTCTGCTTAGAGATAAAGTATGGTTTTAGGTGATGTGTATAACTGCCAAGTTGACAAGGGGTGGACTGTGATGGTTAGGTTCATGTGTCTACTTGGCCAGATGATAAGACCCAGCTGTCTGGTCAAGCAAACACTAGCCTAACAATTGCTATGAGGACAGGCTGGTTTATTAAATCATCACTCAATTTACTGCAGCTGTAACTGATGACTCATCTAAGGGCGTGTCTTCCACAATGAGAGAATGCAATTGGCTGTATTTAATCCAATTAATCAGTTGAAGACTTATAAGGGAGACAGATAGAGGACCTCACTTCTTCAGCTGCCCAGTGAAGCGTTTCCTGAGGAGTTCGTCGAAGTTGCTGGTTTTGTTTCCTGAGGAGATCATCGGACATCTTCCTTGGAGTTGACAGTTTGTTGACTGCTCTACAGAATTTGGACTCATGCATACCCCCAGTTGCATGAGTCACTTTAATAAATTTTATAGTCATAGACACCTCTCATTGATTTTGTTTCCCTAGAGAACCCTAACTGATACAAGCATTTTCCAAGATGTGTCTTATGCATGCAGGTGCATACATACATGTATACACACAGGCACACATACACACATGTACACTTATCTGGCCAAAGCCCATGGAAAATATAACCTTTTCTGTGAAGTCTTCCCTGAGTGGCTGCAAGGACAAATAATTGTTCCTGATTCTGTACTTCCATAATCCTTTTTCCCAATCATGAATATAACTTTGTCTTGTTTTGTAATATTTAATTGTACCTGACTCTGTCTCTGCTTGACTCTGAGAAATCCTGTATCTTATTTATCTGTATAACATCAGCACCTAGAATAGCGTCTGACACATTTTAGCAGCTCAGAAATGTTTGCTGAATGAGGAAGGCAGGAAAGGGAACACGTTTGAAATTGTGGTTTGTGTTCTTATCAAAGAACTGTATTTTTATCTAGTTATTTCTCAGCTGAAGGAAATCCAGCATCAGAGAGGCTAAGATGACTTACCCAAGGTAATTTGACTTCCCGTGATCTCAGCTTTATTGTACCAGGTGAATTCTACGATCACTTCTAGCTGAGTTCCTATGAACCTATTAATTAAAGGGATAAATAGTAGAGAAATGACCAAAGACGTTCAACTGTACGTACAGTTAAATTTTTTAAACAAAATTATGCTGAAGTCTCCTGGTGCTAGTTTCATTCCTGTTTGATGGCAAATGGATTCTATTGAGGAAAGAAATGATATAAGGAGAACATGGACCTTTAATCTTAAGTCATAGAACTCCATAGAAGAATATAATTGATGTCATTCTAGCCAGAGCAATGCCGAGTTTTAGAGAAGGAACACTTTAGAGGAGCTGTGGAATTAAATGTCAAAGGAATGAAAAGGATTTCCTTCATTGCAAAAGCCAGAGAAAATTGCAGATGAAAGGCAAATGAAAAGTGTCTAGGTAGTCGACAAAATTGGTAAAAGAAATGTGGGTTTGTTAGGTTTTTATAAGTTAGATGTTACGATCCTGTAGAAATAATGAGATGCAAAGGATAATTTCCAAAGGACTGTGGCTTCAGATTGTAAATAGCTAGAGTCTTTAAGACACAAGTAATATTAAGAGCATAATGTGATAGGGTCAAAGACTGATAGACTAAAACTTTCAAGGAGACTGTTAGATTTAACTAGGAATTTTTTAAAGGAGTAATGAGGTAAGAAAGATTAAGAGAGAAATAAAAATGTCTTCATGTGTTTAGGTGATGGTAGGGGCGTGGGAAGTTCCAGAATTTCTATATGGTTGGGGCTTAGAAGTGGTGATTTGGCTGGAGAGAGCAGCTAGAGGGTTTATTTTGAGGATGAGCAAGCATACTGATTTACTTATATTTTATGATACAAATAAATAAACTACAACAAAATTTTCTAAAAATGCTTGTATTTATGTTTGACTGAAGAATGAGAAAATGTCATTTGTCCATATCGAGGAATATGTATTTTTTAAATGTCCACTCCCTCTCTCCATAAACTCCATGAACCCATCTTCCTCCCTTCCTTCCCATCACAGTCCTCTTGATGTCACCGTTGCTTTGTGATATAAGAAGCCTGAAAAACTGAGGAAATGGCTGGAGAAAAGACATATGATTTAGGAGAGAAACCAAAGATAAATTTCTTATTTATCAAACAAATTTAGAATTAGAAAACTTCAAGGGATTAGAAAATTTTCTTTTACTCTTTAAGGGACAGTTTAATGGGGAAGTGAGTGGAAGAAGGGAAGATTTGTAACATGCCCTGAGACGCAACAGAATAGAAATCTCTCAAACAAAGAGAGAGCTTTGGGAGAAGAGTACTTTCCCTGAAAAGGAACTCATCACTTTCTTTTAATAAAACAGAGAACATTTCCATGTTGTATCCCAGGTCATAATGTTAAATCTGGTGCCCATGATATCTACCCCAACAATACTGGGTTAAATGCCAACCACAGGGGTATGAATCAAGCCAATACCCCGCTGAGTATACCATTAAAAGAAATACGTTTGCTAAACAATGTACACCCAAGATATATAGTGAATGTGTAAGTGTTAGGTAAGTATTATGGGTGTTGTGGTTTTATTAAAGAAGGTTTTTGTGCTGGTTTGAAACTGTAATGGACCCCAGAAGAGCTGTGATCTTTTAGTCCAGTCTTGTTTAGACTCTTGATTGTTTACATGGAGATGTGACTCACCCAAGGCGGATGAGACCTTTGATTAAATTATTTCCATGGAGGTGTGGACCTCACCCATTTAGGGTGAGTCTTGATTAGTTCACTGGAGTATTTAAGAGAGCTCAAGAGCCAATACAGACTCTGACACTTGGAGACCCTTGGAGATGCAGACAGAAAGACATTTGGAGATGCTAAGCTAAGAGATGAAGCTGAGAGTTTGCCCTGGAGAAGCTAAGAAAGAATCCCCAGATGCTTAGAGAGAAAACGCCGTGGGAGAACAAGCAAGGATGCCTAGGAACTGAGAGAGAATAGCTAAGAGAGACAGAAGCCCAAGAAAGGATGCACAGAGGCTGAGACAGAGAAGCTAAAAGAGACAGAAGTCCAGAGACATTTTGGAGAAAGTCATGTTGAAACCAGAACTTTGGAGCCAAGGACCAGCAGATACCAGCCACCTGCCTTCCCAGCTGACAGAGCTGTTCCAGGCACCATCAGCCTTTCTTCAGTGAAGGTATCCTCATGTCCTTAGTCTGGACACTTTTATGGCCTTAAAACTGTAAATCTGTTACCTAATAAATCCCCTTTATAAAATCCAATCCATTTCTAGTATTTTGCTTAATGGCAGTGATGGCAAATTGGAAGAGTTACATTTCAGGAATCCAATTTACAGTTTTTGAGGCAAGGCAATGGCTAAAATACTTGGATCTTTGACCAAAACTTTGAGAGAATTCTGTTCTCTTTTAACACAGAAACAGGGGCTTTTTTTTTTTTTTTTTTAGAGTATTCTAGGGAGAGGCAAAAAAGAACTTGTTTCCCTTTTCCCAAGGAAAACAGCCTTGGTGAGCTTTCAGTACGTAGGTGCCTCCTGCAAGTTAAGAATATTTAATGACAGTGATTTTTGTGCAGAATATTTTCTAAATAGTATTAGAGAAAATCTGTAAATATTGTCGAATTACTGGAATCTAGAATTTGTAGGGAAGGGGTTTAAGATTCCATACTCTGATTTTAAGTGTGTGTTTTCCTGAGCCCCCTGGTCTCATGGTGAGGCTTGTGTGCTCAAGTGGCTACAATTGGGTCCAAGAGACTAGGAAAGCGGGCTAACCATTGCATTCAAAGGTTAAATACTCAAATTTAGTAAAAAGTAAATAATTTCTGTAAAAGACAAGGAATGGCACTAGGAAAATATGACCATTTGCAGACTATAATAGAGGAATGTTGGTTCTGAAATCATGGGAACTTGCTAATGGGTGAAGAGTTGTAAAACTTTCACCAGCAAAGAATAATGTCATTCTGCCGACATTAATTTGTAGGACTTTTCTTCTTGGCGCCTTTTATTCATCCCCACCATCAATGTTTCTTTAAGGATTCATTGTGTGCTAATCAGTACCTAGAATAAGAAGATTTTTGCATTAGCTTGTCTTCAAAGAAGAAACCAATGTTAATTAGGTTGCTAACAGTTTAATACAAGTGAACAGAGATTTAAGGGATCTGTGCATTACTAAAGAAATAGAAGTGGGTGTAATCAGCATAAAAGTGGTTAAATTGTGAAACCGTGCTAAGTGGGGGTGTAATGTAATAATAACATGTTGCACATACAGAGTGCCTTTGGTCTGTTCACCTCAAAGTACTTTGCAAACGTTAATTATGCATCACACTTATGAGGCAGCGAGGGAGGGCAGGGAGGGCTTGGACACTGCTGCCCAATCCAGAACTGATCTTCGGACTCCCGACTCTAGATGCACCAGCTAGCCCTCTGTTTTCTCCAGCCCCTTAAGGGTGAATCCACCCGCTGGCCTTAGTAGTTGCGAGCTCGAGGTTGTGACTAAGTCTCCAGATATAAGGGTTCCATAAGCTGGACTCGTGATGAGGTCGCTTCTGCTGTCAGAGGATTAAACTGGGCTACCTGATTTTCCCTTCTGAACCCACTTCCGGGATGCCCCCCCCGGCTGGCACCGAGGATGCATGGAATTGTTTGGAGTCTGGGTGGAGGGCGGTCGTGGGCGTGGAGACGTGCGGTGGCCGGGTGTCCGAGAACTCCTCATCTCCGAGGCGGCGGGGCCAGGCGCGCGGTGCCGGGCCAGGAGCGCACGCCTGGGGAGGCAGGAGCTTCCGCGCCGCGCGCCCGCCCGCTGCCACACGCGCTCGCCGCCGGGCCTCCTCTTTCCCTCCCTCCTCCGCACATGCACCCGGACACATACACACGAGAGCCCCTCTCCCGGCGGCGGCGGGGGCGGAGCAGAACTGGCGGGAGGAGGCAAAGAGGGAGGGAGGGAGCCAAAGGCGCGAAAACGGCGCGCAGGCGCGCCGCGCTCCACGAGGCGGAGCGCGCGGGGGTGAAACTGACACTTTGGGCCAGTCTCTATGGGGCCGCTCGTGGCCGCACGTCACCGCGCTCCCGGCACGTCACGCCGGCTCGACGCTCCCGGTACAAAGTGTAAGTTTCAATTTTTTTCTCCGGTGCCACCGCTCCCCGGGCCGCGGAGAGGCGCGGGAGCAGAGTGGGGGCGCAGGGTGTCTGGCCAGAGCGGCCGGGACTCCCCACCCTCGCCGTTCTCGCGTGATTGCGGGGCAGGGACCGCGGGGCCCTAGACCTCCGCGTCCTGCATCTCCGCCCCCAGCCCCGCGCGCGAGCGTGGACCGGGCGAGCCAGGTGCGGGGCGCCGGCCACCCCGACACTGCCGGCGGAGACCGGGTGCGCGCGGACCGAGGGCGGCCGGGGCTGCAGGAGGGAAGGGAAGAGGATGCCCTGGGGCGAGAACCCCGGGAGGATGGAGAGGGGGGAGGGTGCGTAGCGCCAGCGCCGCGGGAGGATGGAGCTGGGGGATGGGGCGGAGGGCAGGGCGAGCAGCTGGTCCTGGAGGGAGGGGGCACCGGGTGGTCCGCGGGAGCCCGGCCCTAGAGGCGGCTCCGGGGCGGGCCTGGGTCGGGGCCGGCTGCGGGGGGCGGGCCAACGGCGGCGAGGGGGCAGCCGGGGCCGGACTGGTCCCCCGCGGGCCGGCCCCTCGGCCCTGCCCCCGCCTCGCCTGCGTGTGGGCGCCGCGCGCACTGCTCGGTGTCTCCTTGGGGCTCTTTCCTGGTGCTCTGTGTGCGCTGCACATGTGCAGTCGGTAAACCTTCCCCCACCCCGCACCCCCACGCCGCCGTCGCCGCGCCTCATTGTAGCCGCTGCAGTTGGTGGTGGGCTGCGGGGCTCGCCGCCGCCGCCGTTCGGTGGGTGGGTGGGCGGCCGCTGAAGAAGCCGCTCTCCAGGTGACTTGACCTCGGCTATAGGATGTGGAATGGGAGAGAGGGGGTGCGGGTGGGGAGGAGGACACGATTGGGCGGGAGAGGGCCTGGCGGAGGAGAGCGGGTGGTGGGGCTAGTGGGGGACTCTGATCACCGCCTGGATGGATGCGGTGGGGGCTCGGGACGACTGCACGGGGGTCCCCGGGTGGGGGCAGGCGGGGCGGCAGGGCCGGAGCTAGGCCCTCCAGGCCCCGGAGAAGCATCGCCGCGCGCGGCTCAGCCGCCCGGGGGCGCGGGGCAGCGAGGAGGGGGTTGGGGGGCGCCTGTTGCCGGGAGGTGCACTGGGCGCCAGCGGTGGCGGGCGGCGGGGCTGCAACTGCAGCCAGATCCGTCCCGGGCCCGAGCGCGCCGTCCTGCGCCCAGCCCCAGCGGCCGGATCCGCTCCGGCCTGCAGAGAGAGCGTTCGGGAGGGGACGGGGAGGGGCTGACCCTTCCACCGACCTGGTCCTTTCGGGAGCTCCCGGCCTCGGACTGCCGGTTCCGGTAGCGGGCGGGGGAAGGGAGGCTCCTCTCCGTGGAGGTGGCTCCTGAGGCCTAGTGACAGGTCAGGGAGAGCCAGGACCCGGACGGGCTGGGGGCGTGGAGGTTGAGGGTGGGGGGCTGCGAGCAGTTGGGACTGGCTTAGGTGACACTAGGAACCTACCTGTCAGTTAACAGTCCACCTGGGCTTGGGTCAGCGGGTTGGAGACTGAGCATGGTGGGGGAAGACCCTCTCAAGAGTTCTTTGGGGATGTAGTTCTCTGCGTACTTGTATGTTTGTGCTGGGACATAAAGGGGAGTTATACTCCTTTTATACTTCTGGATATGTGGCAGCAAGTTGGGTTCGTGCATGTGTGTGTGCTGCGTTGGGTAAAGGTGGGGGGTATATTTATCTTTTAGAGATATATGAGATGAATGTACCTACTGGTGTAATTATGCCATAGCTAAATGCTTTAGAAATGTGAAGGTAGTGGAGGCATGTATGTTCAAGGGTTATCTTTAACCATTGTTTCTTTGGGTGATTTTGGGAAAAAGTTAGGGTGTTGTGGCAGTGATTTGGGGTAATGGAATTTCTGCATCCTGGTATATGGGATTGTTTGCCAATTTAAAATATGTTTTCACTTGCTGAAATGACTTTTAAAGTTATAAAGAGTTGTTTTTGCCTATTTCTTCATTATTGAATAAGGGTGGATGTTTGGAAAGGAGGTTTTTTCTACCTGGAAGCACAGTTGGAGTGGTGGTGGGGAAAATGTTTCTGTAAGATATGATATTTTACTGACTTCTTTTTTCATTCTTGTTCATTTGTTTTTGCCAGAAAAATCATTGTTTCTTCTCTGGAGGGTGAACATTTATAGAATTGATTTCACGGATCTGGTAACATGGCAAAAGATGTAAGTATATTTGCTTCATTTACAAATACTTACTAGCTTTTAATAGTGAGAAATTATGAATCATTGGATTCTTAGTTTTCCCACCTTTGTTGCACATAAACTACAGTACTGTTTATTTTTAAACTTTTAAAGCAAACAAAACAAGATAATCATGAAAAAGAACAAAGATATCTAATACCCTTCATGAAGATGTATGACTTACCTTTGTGGGTTTTTTTTTTGTAGTCTCGAAAGCCTGATGGTAAATGTTATGTGGTGTTTAAATGATATTAATTCCGCTTTTTTCTTAATCTTTTCAGACTGCATTAAATTTATAATTTTGAACATCTTTGTTAAAGGACATTCCTTAATTAAATGAGAAGGGGAATATAAAATACTTAGCATGTCGTACCAACAGCTCAACAGTTGCTGGCTTTGTACCCTTTTTCTAATGCTCAGCAAAGAAGGACTCCATTTTCTTAGGATGAACTTCCACAAGAGTCTAGAACTGGGGAGCACTGCTTACCATGAGCAGAGTGACCGTAAACTTAGGTTGTAAACAGTGTGTATCTGTTTTGTGTAGAGTGAAGGAAGTTAATTCAACTTTGAATGACAAAGTGTTTTGGCCACTTTTTTCCCCAGAAGAATGAGATTTGGTTATTAATGAAATGCTGTGAAAAACACTAGTTGCTTTCGCTTGCTTTGTATTTGTTATGAAACTATAATGTTCTGAAAAATTTTTAAATTGTTTAAAGATACTGCTTATGGGTCTGAAAATATTGTCTGTATTACTGGTCCTTGCAGTTTTTTTGCTACACTTTGTAAAATCAGTTAAAATCACTTAAACACCAGCTATATTCCTTAGTGTTTCTTAGAATGTATTGTTCTGTAAACGTTAGTAAAAGGGAGTAAAATAAGTAAAAACATTAGTAAAAAGAAGCTGTTTATTTACTTAACTGTAGTTGGAAATACAACTCAGGCACAGCGTCTGCCTGAAACTCAGTAATATGCAGTAAAAATGTATTCATATCTGTTAAATCAAATAATAGATAGTAAGCCCTTTCCATCAGTTTAAAAGTTTTTAATAACCTCTAAAAAGTCTTGCCGAATATCTTGCAGTATGCCCCAAACTCCCACTAACAATTGTGCATTTACTCATGTTAGCCAGGAATTTGGTTTAATTTGGTACAGAGGATGTATAAATACATGGTTTTCTTTTCTTTACACAGTAAAAGTCATATTCTGTATATGATGCAACCTTAATTTTATCATCTCCAGTTACATTTGTCAGTGGCCATGCCCTAGACTCCTTTTGTGTGCCATAAAATTGCAGGATAGCAGGATGTGTGGTATATACTCTCTAAACAGAATACTTAAATTCTCTTTAAAATGCTGATGCTGGACCCTAATATGTTAGAAGACATTTCTGTGTGTTTTATAGTTTCAGGGAACAGAGTTAATTTTTACTTTATTAAACACACTCAGATACTTGTGATGTGATAGAAGTGAGAGGTGAGGGAGACAGTCCTCGTCCTTGAGGGCATCATGGATTCTGCATTGATTTAATTTGTACCTTCCATGTGCTAGATGCAGTGTTAGACTCTGGGGGATATAAAGATAAATATGTCAAGGCTTCTGTTTTCTGTGCTTTCTAGTTGCAGGGAAAGGCTCATAAACGGTTTACTCTAATGTGATCACTTCCGGAGGAGCAGCACCTGCAAAGTGCTGTAGCAGCCAGAGTTGGGGGGTGGCCAAGCGATGGGGGCATTTTGCATGGTTTTCCTTGAGCTGATTATGGATTATCCTTTGCAGTATGAGTAGATTATGCAGTGGAGAGTTGGGGAGGGGTGCGTTATGATGAGAATCACCAGGGTATTTCAGGCAGAGAAATAGGCTGTGCTGAAGAGAGCAAGAAACCCTGTATGACTGGAACCCAGATTCCATGATGGGGCTGATAGATAGGCTGGAAAGTTATGTAGATTGTGGCCAAGTAGAGGAGTTTGACTTTTATTCTGTAACAAAAAAAAAAATTTTTAAGTAGGGGTATAGCATTTGTGTTTTGGAAGATGACTTTGGCAGCAAGTGTTGGAGAGGAACATAGAGCAGTAGTTTAAAAACATTTTCTTTAAGCAGTGGAACTTTAGTTGAAATCTTATATGTAAGGTAAAGAGCAGCATAGCTTTAGTTGAAGAGGGTGGGGTTGGTGGGTGGAGCATTGCATCTTCCCAGCCCAGCTTTGCTGAGCTCTGAGGGGTTCCATGGAGCATGACAGAAAGAAGAGTGGGACTGAGCTGGTCCTCCGGAGGGTGGAGAGAGCCAGAATTAAGGCTCATGGTCAGAATGGAGGAGGATGAAAGATTTTGGTGAGAAGGACGAGGAGACAATCATATGGAAGCTTTCTAATGTCTCCGTCAACTGTGGTTGCCAATTTAGGAGATCCGGGAAAGAGGAGCAGGTTTGGCAAAGGGACCATACAAATGGCCAGATATGAGGGAGGTGCTCAGGAGAAAGAAAGGTTTTTAAGGGATCATCATTGAACAGCTAGTAATAGAATCAGTAGGTGTTTTGAACTTTCTGTGGCAGAGTGTGTTCTTGAAGACAAGATGAGTGCGTAAGTACTGTCTTAAGAACTGGGGCTGGAAAAGGAGTGGAGAGAGAGTGACGTGGGAGATAAATCTAGCAGTGATACTAGTTCTACTTTGAACAAATGAGGCTGGACAAAACTTAGGACTATTTCCTCAAAGCTGTTCACATGATTATTGCAAGCACAGGACTGGTTTTAAGCTAACTCTTGGTGAACTATTGTCTCTTGATCTGTGACATCTAATATCATCTACTCTGTTGGAAAAAAAAGGAACAAACTTGGAGCTTTTTGGTCAATCTTGTTTGAACTCTTTAATTCTGTTTCAGTTTAAAAGATTATGTGAGCCACGTTCTCCAGTTTCTATCCTTATTTCGTGTGAGGATTGGAAATTGTTCTCTCGTCCATCTCAGTTGTTCCTAATGTGTGTGAATGAAGTGAAAAACTCTTAAGTAATTACAACATGCATTTCATTTTGTTCATGCATCCATTTATTTATTATTTTTGGATTACCTGTGTGCTAGATGTATACTTAGGTGAACAAAAAAAGATGTAGTGCAACCCTGCTCTCATGGGGTTAACAATCTAGTGGGAAGACAGGGAAATGAGTGTATGACTGCAAAATGTGATGAGGGCCCCCATAGGGAAAGAACAGGGTGTTAGGGGTCTGGCGATGGTCAGAGAAGGCCTCTCTTGACGTGGAGCTTTAACTGAGACCTGAAGGAAGAAGTTGAAAGCAGAGGTGGTGTCATAAGAAGACCTTGAAGTTGGACATGATTGTGATATAGTTAAGAGCCACAGCCTAGAGTTTGTATGTACTCTGGCATAAGTTATACATTTTCTATGTTTTTTCCTATTTTCAAAACACAACAGGTGCTTCCAAAATAAATATTTATGTCTATATTTTTAAAGATCCAGGTGAAACAGGTAATTCCTTTGTTTTTTTTTTTAAACCAACCACATTTTCCAGCCATTATATTAAAATAAGCTTTATTCCTTGGTGATTGATGTCTGAATTTTATTTTAAAATGCTTCTCTTCAGTTGTTGTATTATTGAGAACCTTTAAAACTAGCAGAATAATAGGAATGAGTGGGCACTTTATTTCAAGGAGACTTACGGAGTTTCTAAATTTCTTGTTCTTTTTGCCTTCTCATTGTTTTATTTCTGACAAAATAGAAATAGAAAGATGCAACTTGGGTGAAGGTTTAGTTGAGTGGTAGGTAGAAATCGAGGCTGCTTGGTTAATTCATAATACTCATTTCTACTCTCAGCATATTTGAGTCCCTGCTTTCAGGGAAGCCTCAGCCTGGGCCTGTTTGGAGAAGCAGAGATGGGAGCGGGGTCCCGGCCCTTAGGTAGATCAGGGTCTTTGTTTTTGCAATTAAAAATTCATTTATATAAATTAAATTAGTATATGTATGAAGTAAAAAATTCAAGTAGACTGTTTTTGGGTATTCATACAATGTATGCAGGGGGGGAAAGAGCGGGAACAAAAGACTCAAACAGAATGGAAGCTTACACATGAAAAGCAGCAGTGCCCCACAGCCCCCACATGGCCTGGTGACTCCTGGAAAGCAACCACTATTAACAGTTTTTTTTGGTTACTTCCAGAAATTTAATATAACAGAATTTCTAGTAGAGAGGCTCTTTCTAGGACTGCTGTTGGCATTTGGCGCAAGACATTTCTGTGTTGTGGGGACTGTTGCCCTTGATGCAGGACATTTAATCATCCCACCTCATAAAATGACGGAGTTCCCCCTTCCAAGTTATTGTGACAACGTGGAAAGCAGTTCTCTTTTAGATTTGCAAAAATCAAGCGGGTCTGTTTGCTCCTGCCAACATGGGTTCTTTCACAGCATCTCCCTTTATGTCACTCTGATAGGTGAAATACGTAGTTCATTGTTTTACTGATTTATGAAAGTAGATATTATGAATTTTATTTTTGTGCCAATCATGGATCCCATTAACACAAATCATGAATCCCATTAACACAAACCATGATTGGGAAAGCTTTTCCCTGCTAAGAATGTAATAGCATGTCACATTTTCAGTATAGGCATACCTTAGGGATACTGCAGGTTTGGTTCCAGACTACCACAATAAAGAGAATATCACAATAAAGTGAGTCACATGAACTTTTTGGTTTCCCAGTGCATATAAAAGTTCATACATACATGTAGCTATTAAATGTGCAATAGCATTATGTCTAAAAAAATGTATATATACTTTAATTAAAAATTACTTTTTTGCTAAAAAATTCTAACTATCACCTGAGCTTTCAGTGACTCATAATGTTTTTTGCTGGTGGAAGGTCTTGCTTCATTGTTGATGGCTGCTGACTGATCAGGTGGTAGTTGTTGAAGGTTGGGGTGGCTGTGGTAATTTCTTAAAATAGGACTGTCTTAAAATAAGACAAAGAAGTTTGCCTCATTGATTGACTTCCTTTACCAAAGATTTCTTTGGCACGTGATGCTTTTTGATAGCATTTTACCTGCAGTAGAACGTCTTTCAAAATTGGAGTCAGTCCTCTCAAACTCTGCCACTGCTTTAGCAACTAAGTTTATGTAATACAGTAAATCCTTAGTTGTCATTTCAACAGTGTTCACAGTATCTTCACAAGGAGAGTCCATCTTAAGAAACCACTTTCTTTGTTTGTCCGTAAGAAGCAACTCATTAAATTTTTATCACGAGATTGCGGCAATACACAGCTTCAGGCTCCACTTCTAATTCTAGTTTTCTTGCTCTTTCCACCACATCTGCAGTTACTTCCTCCACTGAAGTCATCCATGAGGGCTGGAATCCTGCCTAACTCCTAAGGTTGATATTTTGGCCTCCTCCTGTGAATCATGAATGTTCTTAATGGCATCTAGAATGGTGAATCCTTTCCAGAAGGTTTTAATTGACTTTGCCCAGATCTGTCAGAGGATCGCTGCCTATGAGAGCTATAGGCTTACAACAAAATGTATT